>CM021102.1:834776476-835086352 GCA_007115665.2 Sequoiadendron giganteum
AAAGTATTCTTAAAATAAATTGGGAGGATCTTGGGAAACCAAATTTACATGATACTCCCTATGATATAGGACTAGATGAGGGAGAAGATCCAAAATTTTCATTAGCACACGGTATCTAATATAAAGGTCAATCTATTGGGTTTAAAGGAAAAATAAATTTTGTGGTGTTTGAGATTCAAAATGACTCTTTGGTGCTTTTAAAATTTTGTTTAATCTCAAATTGGTTCATGTAGAATGTAATGAAATCTTTGACTCCCAAAAAGAAGAATTAATATTTTATACATGGAGGGCTAGATAGTGAATATATCTTTGAATATGAATATAGATTAAGATTATGATAGGAAGATAGCAAAAGAAAGAGATGTAGAAGAAGATGACATATTTAGATGGCTATATTCAATGAGGAAGCTACCTAAGAAAATATCATAATCACAATTTTTCATATTTCTTCTTGTAGATTCATATCTCTCTTGGAAATGCTTGTCGATCCATCTTCTCAAATTTTATTTTTTCATATATCTAAGGGATACAGTTATTGCTATAGATTTTTTATTTTTTTATGTTGTACTCATCTTAGTTCTAGATGCACATAGGATAAGAGTGCAACCATATTAATCTAATGTATTTTTATTTGATTATTTGTGGAGGTAAAAATACCAAATTAGGGATTTGCCAATATTGGTAAGATAATCAAAATTCACCCCTTTCCCTTTGTAGCACTAGCTACATGTATTCTTGGAAATCTCTTCATATGAAGGTTTTGTGTCTTTTCCTATCTATCATAATTATATTATCTTAGAGCTCAGTTTAAATAACATTATGACCATTTTATATCATTTAATTTATTTTACAAAATTTATGTGTTATTCTACTATTTAGTTTCTTGTTATTGGTTGTGTATTTTATTCTTAGTTTATAGACTTTCAATTTTTTGTATAAACTGGTATTTTTTATGTACAACAAAAATCTATGTAGTCATATAGACCTTAATGTAGTCATGCTACCATCTAGGAAGCATGATTTAATTTTTATTATCTTCTATTGATTCATATTCTAGATTCCTATCACATGATTCAAGATATCTATTTCTCAACTCTCATTCTAGGTTTTTCTTTGTTTATAATTAAATCCCATTTTTAATATTTTGTTTAATAAAAGCATAGTACTTTTTTTTATAGGAAAAATAAGCTTGCATAGTTTATATAGGTGAAACCAATTTAGATAAGACCATTTACACTTGTTGATTTATCTATTTTGGATAGTATTTTTGTGTTATTAATCTTATCTAGGAATAAAGTTAGTTAAAGCTTTCAACTTTTTATTTAGGTAATCAAATTCAATACATTTTTCTTTTTACTATCAATATGTTTATTTCTTTATGAATTATTTCATTGTTATGAAGAATATTCTAATTCTATGTTAGATTATGTGTTAGAAAATTTAGAAAATATTATTTTAGATACATACTTCTACATTATATGTTCCTCGCATATAAACTTATTTAGTTAATGTATTTTTTATGTGTATATTCATCATACTTCTTGTTAAATCTATCCTAATCCAAAAATAGTTATTGTTAACTAATATGATTCTATTTATTATAATACTTATAATTTTTACCAATTTTTGTGTGTTTGTAGGGTATTTGAGCTATCGCCACCTTCTCAACTAATTATCACTATTTAGGTTTTTTAGATGAGATTAGAAATTCTCTTTTGTTGAATTATCTTGTGTCATCTTCTTTTATCCAATTTGGTTATACATAATGATTTCCCTACTATTGATTTTCATGTATTGATACAAAGGGAGATACCAAGATAGAGGAGGAAATATTGGTGAAAGATGGTGTTTCTACCATATCTATATAATTGATGATGCACAATTGGATGAAATAAATATAATAATTTAAAGAAGGACATAAACATAGATAGATGCAAAATTGGGTGCCACAAAAAAATACAAATAAAGAGAATATATTGTAGATCAAAACTAGTAACATATTTAGTATAAGGATTCATAAAATCTAGTGATAACTTGCAGATTTTAGTTTTATAGAACTCATTGATGATGTGCATTTGAGTTTTCATTTCCAAAAAATTGAAATGAGGAACCTTCAATTTTCTTATATATCAATTATTTGATGCATTTTTCCTTGTTGCTAGATAAAACATATGATAAACCCACTAAATTGTAAATAAATAAATTTACCCATATTTGACGAGAAAGAGAAGAAATAAACATGTACCTTGTTTCCTTCTATGATAATTTGTCAAGTTTTGTTTGCGTCTATTTTCTTCTTTATTTTATGAAAAATTTCGTTGAGCTTTTTTTTTTCTTTTTGCTTTTTGTCCCATTTTCTTCTTCAAAATACAAATGATTGATTTAAACTAACAATAAATTTTCCTCCAAAATGCAAAAAATTTGTCACAAAAACTTGAAAAAACTTACAATAATAAAAACAAATGCAACAATAACAAACATTATCAAAATATTCATCATTTTTTTTACCTGTGAAATGTCTTTTCCGGCTGACAGGCTTGGAAGCACGAGGGTCACCGGTGTTTACATAGGAGCTCGGAAAAATGCAAACAAACCTTGGAAAAGTTGTTTGACTTTCGAATGTATACTGAGGGGGTTCGGCCAAACCAATTTTGTCTGGTTCGAACGAACCCCTTTAAAATAATTTTATTTATTATTTTAAAGAGGTTCAGCCGAACATAGGTTCAGCCAAACCTATGTTCAGCCGAACCTCTTTAAAATTTTCGGTCGAACACCCTTTTTCCCCTATCTCCCCAAAAAATCAATTTTTTTTGTAAAAATTTGTCTTTCGAAGCTCAATTTGAAAATGAAAATGCAGAAAACTTAATAAACCCAACTAGATAATAATAGTCCTTAGAATGAGCTATCCGTCGAATATAATTTTAATATGGTTTTCTTTTATTATGTATTTTATTTTTTAGTTTTATTAAACATAGGTTTTTCATTGAAAATTAAAATCTCTGGTCTGCACATGTGGAAAAATAGCAGATTATCAAAATAATTTTTTTTAAAATACATTGAGGCTGGGTATTAATGTCCTTGATCCATTAAAAAAAAAAATTGAATTTCAATACATACAAAAAATGTTATGTTGTATACAGTCCGCTTATGTCTGAATTGCAATTGGTTTGACTTTGAAACTTGATTAAGGAAAAAATATTGAATAAAAAACTATGAGACCAAATGAAAGTGCTAGATGTCATAGTTACAAATCTAAATTCGAAAAAATTAGAATTTAATCCTTCATACAAAAAAAGTTATGTTTTATATGGTGAGTGTCACTTTTTAAAAATGTTATTTTCTGAAAAAAAACCAGTTTTCGTGGGAGATGGAAAAAAAAGTGCAATTTGATTCCAAAATTTTTGAAAAAATTATTTTTAGAATATAAAAACAAAATGTGATGAGACTCTAGTTTGCATCATCTTCAAATTCCTCGCCGTTTAGCTACTATAGGTTCCCGAATATGAAGATTTAGTTAAAAATAATAATTGCAGTGTCCAGTTTGGCCAAAAATTGTAAACCACTATTGTGAGATCACCCAAATGCAAGTGGAAAAGACATAAGACTTGGTCAATAGTATTGAAAGCTAGTAGAAATGCATTTAAAAGCTTTGACTCAGTCATAAATCTGCAAAAATCAAAAGAATCTAAGAGGTTTATGTGGCACCAAATTTTGAATATTTTCATTACAAATTAGAAGTCTATTTTGTAAGCTTTGTCCAAATGGAAACCAATGTAAATGGGTGAATAAGCCAAATAGAAGCTAGCATGAATTGATTCAACCTATGTGATCATTTACCTTGCATATCTAAAGTGCATTCTTGTTGTCTTTGAATAAAGTGACCTGCTATTCAGTTTTATTGAGTATTAAATTTGAATTTTGCCACCATTTGTTTACCTAGTTGAGTTTGTACTTTTCCACCTTTTGCTTATTATGATTTACCATGCTAGAAAATGAAACACAATATAGTGAAAGGCGAGTAGAAAAGACATAAGACTTGGTCAATAGTATTGAAAACTATTAGAAATGCATTTAAAAGCTTTGACTTGATCATAAATCTAAAAACACCAAAAGAACATAAGAGGTTTATGTGGCACAAAATTATGAATATTTGCATTACAATAGAATTCTACTTTGTACATGCATATATTTTATTATTAGTTAAAGGTTTAATACATTTATATATATAATAATAACATATGTGCTAGATATGTGTAGATATATATGTATGTATTTTATACATATAATACACACACACACACATATATATACATTTATAATAAATAATATCAATTTGAGGATTCTATAAATTTATAACGCTGCATTTCAATTATTTTCAAAATATCCATGACACCAATAGCAAAGGTGCATGTAAAATTTCTTATGGAAAGCGGAATGTAGTATCTACATGACAATGAGGATGATGGTGTTGTAGGTAATGTTGTGTGAGGGTTACGTGGTAGTGAAGGACACACAATAAACCAAAAGATGGGTGCATGAAACCCTTAACAGTTTAGTATATGAAACCATTAAATGATATATACATGTATATACACACACACTCGACCAAAATATAGGTGCATGAAACTCTTAACAGTTGAGTATATGATACCCTCAAATGTTATATATAAACATATTGCAAAGATAGATATATGTATGTCACAGATATATATAGTGTGTATAGATATTGCAGCTATATATCTTTTGGCCAATTGTGTGTGTATATATATACACATAATCCACCAAAAAATAACTACATGAAACCCTTAACAATCGAGTATATGACACCCTCAAATGCTATAAATATAGATATTGGAAAGATATATATATATATATGGTAGAGATATATACAATATTTATAGATATTTCATATATATATATATATTTGTAAAGATTGTGGCATGCAAAGTGGCATGCATGAGAGAGGCAAGCTAAATTAGCATGCATGCATATAATGGAGCATGGAAAGCATAAAAATATTGAAATGAAACAAAATTTAGAGTTATGTAAAGAACATTTTGAAACCAATTGAAATACACATACAAATAAGGTTTATTATCATTGTGAGGTTGGAAGACAACCTCACTTGTGATGGCCGAAGTATATTATTTTCCTTACGTGTTGGAAGTGTTGATAAACATAAGAGAAATGAAAAATATATCACTATGAGTTGATCCCAACCTCTTCATAGTCTGACATAAAGTGCACCACCACTGGTCCATTAATGGACAGTGTCATGTGCAAACGTAAAGAGTGAATGGTGTTGCAAAGAACTCAAAAGAAACCCCACTTCATGAAAAACACACCAATGTGGCTGTGAAAAGGTTGACAACGAAGGGGAGAGGGGAAGTAAATGTGCATTAAGTTCATGAGGAGTGGTGTGGAAATAAACATGTAAGAAAGTATCATGTGTCTATCAATAATTGATGCTACCTTTTGCCTCATAAAAAAAAAATTTTGGAAATTGTTCGGTATGAGTTGGAAATGTGCATGAGAATTTGGTGGTACTGGATATTTTTGAGTTTCCAATTAGACCCTCTACATCATGACATTCAAGGTTTTGGTCGGCATGTCCTCTGTTGATGTGGAACCCTCACACAACATAGCCCTCACTACCATCAAACCCTCACTCTTATCTAAAAGATCTTAGAAATATTAACTTCTTGAGATTAAATAAATACTAATAATAAAATAATTTCAAATTGATATCTATTGATATTTTTTAAATAGATGTATTTATTAAACCAAGATTCATAATTAGCTGATAGGCTATATATGGTGTGAGGTTTCGGCCTGAAACCAGTCTCATGTTGTCAAACAACTGGTGGGTTACCATTAAACAAAGAATGGTTTACTATCACCATTAGATTAAACTCGATTTAGGTAGACTTGGAGTCCAACAAATGAAGTCAGAGAACTTTTACATGGAAAAACATCACATTTGTGAGACTCATTAATGTCTTTGAATGTGTAGAAATAAATTTTGTACAAATGTAGAGATCAGATAAGATTTCTCTAATCAAATCAAATTGTATTTTGTCAAATCTGATTCTGTTTAATTTCAATAAGTTATATTTGATTCAAAATTAGATTGTTGTTTATAGGATGTATAGGGTTGCATTCTAAACCAAGAAAATAGAAGTAGAGGACAAGATCAAATTAGATTACTTGCAATCAGGAATGACAAGGAATTGGGGAAATTATTGGGCGGAGTGACTATTGCCCATGGTGGTGTTCTTCCCAACATTCACCACGTTCTCCTCCCCAATAAGTTTGTTTCTACTTTGGACAAAGAACCTTAGTCTCCCAGAAAGAAATAAGCTTTTATTTTAACTCTATGGCTTTATGCACTTCCATAATCGGTGTTTTGAAATACCAAAGTTGTAAATAACTTTCTATCCCTTCTTGATTCTATATCATTGTATGTTTTCCCTTTATCTCTTGTTGCATGTATTACTAATTATTGGTATTTTGTTTGATTGAATTAAAATTGTGTAATCGTAGATGGATACTTGATCTTTTAACCATAAAATATTTTTTCAAGATAACTTTCTTGCAACTTGAGAATCTATGAACTAATAAACAGGTTCTTTTTATTTGTAAGTTTGTAGGTTGCTTGAATAAATTGTTTTCGGATTTTGATTGCATAAATTAGTAAAAAACATTTTCCACTTGAGAAAGCTCTATAACAAATATCATTATCTATCTATTTTAACCATAACACATTTTTTTATTATCTAAAGCTAAAGGTCATCATCTGGATTTGTATAGTGTCTATAGTAAAAGCCATGAAGAATGTACCTTCTATAGTTTTTGTATGAATAATTTGTGTTTGTGTTCAAGATGAAAATTTAAAATTTGTACTCTTTCTTTGTTTGTCTTATGTTCATTAATTAGGGTTTTATTCCCATGGCAATGTTTGATATGTATTTTTTTATAAATGTCAAAATTATAAATATTTTTGGATCAAAGTAGAAACATTTTTGAAGCTTGGACGCCCACAAAGATCTGGTTTTTTTTGGGATTTCACCCAACTCCTGTGCGTCAACCTGGCTCTAACCGCGCAACTGCATTGTCATCGACTTCAGCTTGCGGTACCTCACTTTCCACCACCACTGAGCCTTTCACTTCTCATTGTACTGCAGTGCTCACAACGATACTGCGACCCTTTGTCTAGCTCTTCGTGGTGGCATGGTTTACCGCCTCACCGTGGCCTCTTGTTTCCTCCTCCGCGGTCTCTCGGTTCCCTCTCTCTATCCACTGTTGCACCGTGGCTATCCATTTGGCCAACTACGGTAGCATGGACAAACTCTAGTCCCATGACCTTTCCTCTCTACTCTTCGGTTTGGCAGTCTCACTTCCACCCTGTGGTCTCCCTCATGACCTCCCATGGTTGAGTGGTACCCCCGCGGCACCGTTGGGCCTTTCTCTCTCCTCAACGGTAAAGCAGTATGGATCTTTTTGGCGGCAGTGGTTGTGGTGTCCAAGCTAGCTTCATTTAAATCAAAAGGACAGTTATTTAAATCGATCAAACAATATTTTAATATGAGTTGGACTTGATTTTGATGGCATAATTTATTTTCCTTTAATATTGTAATTAATTTGTCTTGCCATGAATTTTTATACACATTTTTGTGGCTGTAAATTTTGAAAGAATGGAAAAATTTGCTTAGAAGAAGCAAAGTAAAATTAGCAGCTATTCTGAAGAAACTTTTATGAAGATAAAATAATAATTTTTTGTCTAAAAATTTGTCTCTGCCTCTACTCCTTCATGTGGTATCAGAGCAAGTTCTCCATATTTGTAGATAGTCTTAGAGTGTCTTAGAGTGTTTTTGAAAATGGCTGCAAGCACAAGCTTGTATAATCCCCAAATCCCTCAGTTAAATGGGAAAAATTATGACTACTAATCAATCACAATGAGAGATTTATTTTGTTCACAAGATTTATGGGAGTTTGTTGAAAATGGTTTTCCAGAGCCAACAGATGCAGCAGCATATAATGCCTTGACACAAGCAGAGAAAGATGTATTGAAAGAAAACAAGGACTCAAAAGCTCACTTTTTTATTATACAAGGAGTGCATGAGAGCATTTTCCCAAGAATTTCAGCTACAACTAAGTCCAAACAAGCATGGGACATACTTCAAATTGCGTATCAAGGAATGGAGAAAGTCAAAACTGCAAAGATGGAAATACTGAGAAGAGATTTTGAGACTCTGTACATGAAGGACAATGAGTCTGTAGATTCATATTTCACCCAAATAATTGGACTGGTGAACTAGATTAGAACACATGGTGAGACACTAGAAGATGTCAAAGTGGTAGAGAAGATTTTGTGGTGTTTACCCACAAAATTTGAATCAATTGCAGTAACTATAGAGGAGATGAAGGACCTCACCCAGTATTCAGTTGATGAGCTTTATGCTTCGCTCATTTCTCATGAGCATAGACTGAGCAGAACAAAAAATATGTCATTGGAGCATGTATTCAAGTCACAAGCTTCAATTAATCAAGGAAGAGGCAGAGGAAGATCAAATTTTAGAGGAAGAGGAAGAAGTTTCAATAGAGGTGGAAGAAACAACCCGTCTAGTTCAAGTGGAAGAGGTAGCAGCCAAAACCCATCTCAGAATCAACCTCAAGGTCAAAGGTATGAAAAGTCTCAAGTCCAATGCCACTACTTTAAAAAAATTGGACATTATATGAATGAGTGTAGGAAGAAACAATATGCTTTTGGTAGACAAAATGCAAATTTTACAAAAGAGGGTCAAGACAAAAAACTAGATAAGAGTACAATTTTTCTAGCCTGTAATGTAGCACAAGCTAGTGAAAAAGATGTTTGGTTTTTAGGCTCAGGATTTAGCAACCACATGACATGAAATTTAGAATTGTTCACAAGTTTAGATGAAAATATAAAGTCTGATGTCACCCTGGGTAATGACAACAAAGTGTCAGTTAAAGGAAAATGGAAATGTTAATATTAAAGTGTTGAGAACAAATAAAGGAGGAGAATATATTTCAAGAGAGTTTTTAAATTTTTGCAGAGATCGTGGTATTCACAAGTAGCTCACTACCGGATATACACATCAACAAAACAGGGTAGCTAAGAGAAAGAACAAAACTATCATGGAAATGGCTAGGAGTATGTTGAGAGCTAAACACTTGAAAAATGAATTTTGGGCTGAAGTTGTATCATGTGTAGCATACATAAAGAACATATGCCCAACAAAAAGCATCATGAATATCATTCCTAAAGAAGCATGGACTGTAAAAAACATAATGTATCTCATATGAGAGTTTTTGGATGTGTTTCATACACACATGTACCTGATGAACTGAGAAGGAAGTTAGACAATATAGGAGAGAAATGCATATTTTTAGGTTATAGTGATGAATCCAAAGTGTATAAGCTTTATAATCCAGCAACTAAGAAGGTTATAAATAGAAAAGATGTACAATTTGTTAAAGATGAAGCATGGGATGGAAGTAGAGAGAGAACAATTAATGTTTAAGTCAGTATCCCTCAAGAGGAAAGTGAGATACTTGTTCCAACAAACATTTCTACTATTTTGAACCCTTCTATACCAATTCAATCTCAAGCAAGTGGTCAACAAGTAACACCATCAAGTAATGTGAGATCAACAACAAGAGGACTGCAGACACCATCTACAACAAGAACTACTGGCACAGGACCTTCAAATCCACATTTTGTAGATTCAAGTGATTTATTAAACCCAACACTGACAAGCATAAGAAGATAGAAAATTACAAACATCAGTGACATCTATAATCAGAATGAATGTGAAAATAACTCACAACAGTTTACACTTTTTGTATTTTATTCTCAAGTTGAAGACCCAATACATTTTGAATATGCAATTAAAGAAGATAAGTGGATAATATCAATGGATGAAGAAATCAAGACTCAATTGAAAAAAATCAGACATGGGAATTGCAAAGTCTTCCAAAAGACAAATATGTTATAGGTGTCAAATGGATTTACAAGACAAAATTGAATGCAAACGGTGAAGTGCAGAAGCACAAAGCAAGACTGGTTGTAAAAGGTTATGCACAACAACCCAGAATTGATTATACAAAGAATTTTACACCTATAGCACGTCTTGACATAGTAAAAATGATACTAGCTATAGCAGCAAAAAACAAAATGGTTAGTTCATCAAATGGATGTCAAATCAACATTTCTTAATGGCTATCTTGAAGAGGAAGTACATGTTGAACAACCACCTGGATATGAATTATTGGGACAAGAAGACAAAATCTATAAGCTAAAGAAAGAATTGTATGGTTTGAAACAAGCCCCAAGAGCTTGGTATAGTAGAATAGACAATTATTTTACTCAGAATGGCTTCATCAAATGCAATAGAGAACCAACATTCTATACCAAAATGAATGAATATGGTAAAATCTTGATTATATGCCTACATGTAGATGATTTAATTTTCACTGGAGACCTATCGATTGATTTTTTTAAAGGAGCAATGATGAACAAGTTTGAAATGATAGAGTTGGGTCTGATAAAATGTTTTTTGGGTATTGAAGTAAATCAAGATGAAAATGACATTTTTATTTCCCAAGCTAAATCTGCTAAAGATGTTTTGAAAAGATTTCATATGTTGAACTGTAAATCTGCACCCACTCCTATGGTGACTGGTATGAAGTTAATCAAGGAAGATACAGGTTCAAATGTTGATTCAATTCTATATAAACGGCTAGTTGGGAGTTTGATGTATTTGAGAGCCACAAGGCCAAACATAATTTTTTTAGTTAGTTTAATTTCCAGATTTATGGAAACACAAAAAGACACACACTGGAATGTTGGAAAATGAATTTTGAGATATATCAGTGGAACAAGGAACTATTGGATTCAGTATTCAAGATCAAATGAATTTAAATTGATTGGTTACATGGACAGTGACTGTGTTGGGAGCATTGATGATAGGAAGAGCACACCTGGATACGTTTTTCATTTTTGGCATAGGAGTTATTTCACGGGCTTCGAAAAAGCAGCCAATAGTCACTTTATCATTAACTGAAGTTGAATATGTCGTAGCTACCGGTGCATCATGCTAGGTAGTTTGGATGAGGAGAATATTAAAAGAACTCCAGAATGAGCAGTTAGAAGCAACACAAATATTTTGTGATAATAATTATGCCATTGCACTGCCAAGAAATCTAGTGTCTCACGAGAGGAGTAAACACATTCATACCTGTTACCACTTCATAAGGGAGCTGATCAATAGAGGAGAGATCACTTTGGAATTTTGCAGGTCAGAGGAGCAGCAGGCGAACATCTTCACAAAGGCACTAGCAAAAGAGTCATTTATTTTTCAAAGGGAGCAACTGGGCGTTCAAGTCGGCAAAAGTTTTGTTCAAGGGGGAGTGTTGGAATTTCACCCAACTCTCACATGTCAACCTAGCTCTTACTGTGTAACCGTGTTGTCATCGACTTCAACTCGTGGTACCTCAATTTCCACTGCCATACCACCACTAAGCATTTCACTGCTTGCGCTACTACGGTGCTCACAGCGATACCGTAACCCTTTATCTAGCTCTCTGTGGTGGCATGGTTTACTGCCTCACCGTGGCCCCTCGTTTCTTTCTTTGCGGTCTCTTGATTCCCTCTCTCTATCCACCGCCGCACCGCGACTAACCATTTGGCCGACCGCGGTAACGCAACCAAACTGCGGTCCCGCAGCCTTTCCTCTCTGCTCTTCGGTTCGTCGGTCTCACCGCCACCCTACGGTCTCCCTCATGACCTCCCACAGTTGAGCGGAACCGTCGCGGCACCGCTAGGCCTTTCTCTCTCCTCAATGGTAAAGCGGTATGGATCTTTTTGGCGGGAGTGGTTGTGATGTCCGAGTTGGCTTCATTTAAATCAAAAGGATGGTTATTTATATCGATAGGACAATATTTTAATATGACTTGGACTTGATTTTGATGGCATAATTTATTTTCCTTTAATATTGTAATTAATTTTTCTTGTCATGACTTCTTATACTAATTGTTGTGGTTGTAAATTTCAAAAAAATGGAAAAATTTTCTGAGAAGAAGCAAACTAAAATTAGCAATTGTTCTAAAGAAAATTTAATGAAGATACAATAATTATTTTATGTCTAAAATTTTTTCTTTGCCTCTAGTCCAGTTTTTAAAACTAATATATTAAAAGCCCATTAATCTCCCCTATTTATACCCGAAAATAGGGTTTTCCCTACCTAGTTGGCATGATTAAGGAAAACTAGTTGGAAAGATTATATTCGGGACTAACCTCCCCGGACATGGTCCTCCCCATGCTAAAAATGATCGTATTGGTGAGGGTCTAAGAATTTCTAGCCATGAATTGCAATGACGACTAATGATTACTATAGACTATCTATAAGTAGGAAGCATTGCAGCATTTTTTTTAAACGGGGGTGCCAAATACTTTCTTTTCTTTAAGTAAGTACAACTATTCCAAGTTTCCAGCCTCTTAGAAGCTTGAAGTTGCCTGGTAAGAAATATTCAAAATTATTTCAAACTGTGGATAGAGCAGCATGGATGGTATTTTTAAATAACAAATAAGAACATCTGCATTTATGAAAACCTGAATAGTTTTATCTTGGCCTTATAGATCAAGCTACAAAGCAAATAACCCACAAAGGGGTCAAAGTATTCAAATTAATTATATTGCGATGGAGCAAAATTATTGGAAGTAGCTCGTATTGGTGTTTTTCAAACCCAAGTTTATATGCCATTTATTTAATCATTTTCCCCTTAAATAAATAGTTCATATTAAGATGAAGAAAGGTACATAGAAACGAAACAAAACAACATAACCAAGTCCCTCATGATAGCATGAAAGGTTACAAAGGGGAGATTCTCTCAACCCATTATTGATATAGAATGTTACATATGACGAAGAAGCGAAGGCATCAAGTATGAGAAAGCTTAAACAAGCTATTGGGATCTACTTGCTTTATTTTCATCCCTATCTTCAAATGTGTTCAAACCCATTTTATAAGCATCATTCTCGTAGGGGGAAATCCTACAAGAAATTATAAGATGCATGTGGTCATTGATCTCACCTAATTGATTGTTCACACTCTTCAAATTGGAGAGAATAGCATTTAAGACTTCAATTTGGTTTTGAACCTTTCCAATAACATCCGATTGAAAACTAGTCTCTTGTTGAAAGCAACTAACTCTCAAATTTGTCTTTTTCACAAATCATTCAAATATGAAAGAACTAATCTTTGGGTTTGAAAAGTATGGCTTATGCCCTTTAACTAGTCTAGCATCTCCCTCCTAAAAGCATTTATTTCATTATGGTTTTGTCAAACATGTTTATGCAGGGACTTAATAAGCATGCTTTAATGCAATTTTGAACACCTGAATACTTTCCTTTCATTTCACTTTGTATGTTTTTCATGTTCTCATTACCCCCTTCTTATTGTCAAAGTTGCTATTGAATTATTTCCTTCATTTCACTTTGTATATTTTTCATGTTCTCATTACCCCCTTCATATTGTCAAAGTTGCTATTATTCTAAGCTTAATGTCTCATTTTTTTCGGTGTTCCAAATAAAAATTTAAAATTTGTACTCTTTCTCTTTTTGTCTTTTATTCATTTATTAGGGTTTTGTTCCTGTGGCAATGTTTGATATGTATTTTTTTAATAAATGTCAAAATTATAAATATTTGTGGATCTAGGTAGCAAAAATTATTGAAGCTCTGACATCCACAAAGATCTTGTTTTATGATATATTAAAAATTTGTGAATGTAAAAATTATTTATAATATAGTAAATAAAGATGGTACTATTTTGCATGTTTGATTTAATTAATCAGATTTATAATTTTTTCTATGTTATAGTTTTATTATATTTGTATTTTTAATATTTATAATTTTCTAGAAAATAAAATGATGTGTAGATTGCTTTGAAATATTAAAAGAAATTGGTATATTTGTACAATTATAAATGTCTAGATGGATGTGCCTAAGCATAAATTTTTTTCAAGGTTTATGTTATTTTAATAGAGTGTGACATATTTAATCCACGTATGTAGTTCTATCAAAAAGTTCTTATAATTGGCTTTCTCTACTATTATCACCTGATTCATTTTTTTTTCAGTGAGATCAAGAAAAATCTAATCAAGTGTGATTGAAGTATCTATGGAAGTATTTTTTTTCTTCTGATCTTGATCAACTTACCCATGATTCATATATTCAATTGTTGCAATAGAGAGACAAGATTCCTTGCGAAGGCTATTATGAAATTGAAATACGCAAAATTCTTTCATTTTTGTTTAGTGAAAAGAAAGGAAAAAAATAAAATGAATTAAGTTGATCAAATAGAGTTGGAGTTGGCAGTAACAAAATCGTTCTATCCTACTCCCTTTTAATATTAAGAAAAATTATATTGCTATGCTAGAAGAAGGCTAGCTATACTTAGTATACTTCAGATATACCCTTGGTATCATATTGACAATCAAACAAGGATTGTAAAAGATATCAGTATTTTTAGTTTTCCATTTCTTGGTCTCTTTCTTTCATGGCATCAATTTACCCTTCATTATAGTGAGAATTTGGGATCAATTTACCTTTCTTTATGGTGAGAATTTTATGAGTTGTATTGCAAAGTGATGAAATTGACTTTCACATCTTGTATGTTTCCCTCTTTGATCATCAATGGAAGGAATTTGTTAATGGTTATATCTTTTTATTTTATTGGTTTGATATGACTGAATCTGAATCACATAAAATTATAGATTCATGGTGGAAAACATGCCAATCAGAGTGTTCACAAACCACAAAGCATCTGGGTCATATCCAGATAAAAAAACCATGGGATTATTTCCAAGCTTATGGAATGGAGACAACTAGGCAACTCAGGGAGGGCTTGTTAAGATAGACTGGTCACATACTCCATTTGTTCTAGCCTACCACAATTTCAATGTTTAGTCAATGGCAGCATCATCAAATTGAGCACAAGAGTAGAAAGGAGAATGTTTATAAGACAATTTAGTTGTTTTGAAGATGAATTTCTAATATTTTTTGCCTCAATTGGCTCTTGATAGTATTTTGGACTTCATACTAGTGTAAAAAACCTTATCTATGTGGATCTTGAATATTAATTTAAATATTCTTTTATAGCTTATATCAATAAACTCATCTTTAGGTCAATCACTTGTGATGGTTTTACTGAGTTTTTCTTTTTGAATATATGCTCAACCAGATCATTTTTTGTTGTGTCTTATTTCATTCTAAAATAATTATGTTGTTATCTCTTGAATGAAGATAAATTGATTCTATGGTTTTATCTATTGATTCTTATTTGTTTCTTTGTGTAGAGATGTTTCAAAGTGTGAAATAAATTTAATAGATACTTGGTGGTTTTAACACTTACTTACATTGCTCACCCCTCACTCCCCCTTCTTAGTAATGCTTTAGCTGTGGATGAAGATCAATCTGCTAATGTGTAATAGGGTGTTAAAATTTAAAAGTATATGATATGTTCCATGCTTTATAGCTTTCATGTTCAAACTATATGAGTTGTTGGTTTTTTTTTGTATAATTTTCTTTGTTATTGGATTGCTCTTCCATAATGTTTAGCAATCAGGACTGCTTTACTATATCTTTTGTAAGGTTTGTTAATACTATCTTTTTGTCTATATAATACAAATTTTCAGCTTTTTCCCTTCTATATCTTAAAAAAAACTAGCTAAGATTCTTTCAAAAATCACAACCCAAGGTGAATCTGGCTTTGTTTTGCAATTAAATATTTAGTGCTTTGTAGGAATATGGCCTTCTAAGTTGCTCCCAAGTATAACTGAGATGTTAAAAATCTATAGTTTGGACTTACAATTAGAGAAATGACACAAATAAAAAAATAGTTGAATTTAGAAACTCATTTTTGAAAATTAAAATACATAAAATACTGAATTTTCAAACTTACAATTGAAAAAATGCAACCAAAAAAAGTTTGAAAATTGAAATACAACAATATTGAACTACAAAATTTTGAGCTTGAAGAGTAATACATCTCTTTAAAAGACTTGATTTTGGGGCTAAAATGTATTACCAACAAATGTCTACTCCATATACAGCTAGCCCCCAAGATTTCTAGGTATTTTCCATTGCTCTTCTTATTTTTACACAAGAATATCTATAATTATTACAACAATTTTCTATATAGATTGTCTGAGTTAATATCTGAATGAGGATATAACGTTGTGCATTTATGCACATATCAAATTGTATATGTTAAATTCTATATTCTTTTATCTGTGTAACCCTTGCACCCTCTTCTGATGCAAGTGCTAGTTATAGTGATAACATGAAATGGAATAAAATGATATACGTGTGTTAGCAATACCTATTAAAAAATTGACATATAAAAATAATAAATATATAAAACAAATAAAATATATATTAGACATATAAAAAATTCTGAACAGTTGTCTATATATATCTTTCTTAGGAGCTATGTACTCTCTGAAATAGAGTTACATATTCTCTTAATTGCTCATATATCTTTAATTCTGAGACTCTCTGTGAGGCTGCACATAAAAATTTGGAAATGTCCGGCCAAAATATCATCTACGTCAATACATTTGGACTTTTGGAAGTGCGCAATGATTTTAATGCCGGGAATGGACAAGATCAGGGCAATGGTGGTCGAAAAAGATTGTCAGCTGATCAATTAGATTGTTTGGAAGAATTCTTTAAACGGAACGATACTGTGAATGGGGTATGTCTACTTTTTACCATTTGATGACAGTTTTTTCCTTATAATGTCTTTTCAACAGTTTTCAATTAATGTTTTTGTTTTCCAACCGAGTGGAACATTCTTTCAGTTTGTACGGATATCAATACGTGAGCAATGTCTAATAAAATTTTATTTTTATTTTTGGTGTACAGAAGGAAAGAGAAGCTCTGGCCAGGCAGCTAAGTATCAGCCCTACACAAGTTAGAGTTTGGTTCCAAAATAGAAGAACAAGAGCAAGGTAATAATCCCCTCCTACAGTAATTCATTTCATCACATATAATATAATTATGAGTGGTCGAAGATCATTTTATTTCAATAACATTTCAGGGCCAGGCTGAAGCAAAAAATGGACAGTAATGTGGGGAAAAGATGTCACAGGTCGTCAAGAGAGGTGAGTAAAATACTGGTGAAAGATTTGGAAGAAATGAAGGATCAGGAGGAAAAACTGGAAGAAACAAAGGATCCGAACAAAAGACTGCGGAAAGAATTGGCAGAAAAGAAAGATCTGAACAAAAGACTGCCGAAAGATTTGGCAAAAGAGAAAGATCTGAACAAAAGATTGCAGATAGAATCGGCAGAAAAGAAAGATCTGAAACAGGCAGGAGAAGCACCATCTGCATCGTACAAACTTCCTCCCAAGGATTTCTAGTCAATGTTTTGGTGATAATATTACAGTCTTGGCATTGATTTAGGAGCTGCCCCATTTCAAGAAATGTAATTACATGTTTCAGGGCATTTTTAAATGCAATAAATATTACTCTCCATGGATCAGAAATAAACACATTTTGTGACCCAAAGTTTTAGTAGTCTTTTTTTTTAGTTCTGTCTGAGAAAAATCATCTCACATGGAGAGCTGTCTTCTCTTTTTAACCCTATATTGTAGGAACCTCTCTAAACATGATCAGGAGCATTCAAATATAATATATAATTTTTTTGGTTGGTACATAAAGATAAGGAAGATTATTTATCATGTTTTAGATTTCTGTGACAACAATAATGTGAATTTCAGTCCACTGAAATTTATGTTTAATCAGTAGTTATTGTAGAGGTTCTTTGTCAATACTTACATGTGGTTGGTATATAAAGGTAAAGAAGATTATTTATTGTGTTTTGGATTTCAGAGACAAAAATAATGTGAACATTCTATTGAAATTTATGTTTGTTCATAGTTATTGTAGAGGTTCTTTGTCAATACTTACATTTGGATAAAAAAATATTTACACAGTTTAAAATTCTCAAGAAAGCTTGGAGTTTTTTTTGTCAAGAGGAATATGAGATTATGACTTAACTTTAATTTGAGATAGGACTTCTAATACTCCATTACTTACAACCATACTTAAGAAATTACATGATTTTTTATAACATTGAATTTTATTTAGTGATAGTACAATCTTTGCATTAAAAGAAAGCTCATAGAAAGTATTTAAATGTCTTTTGTAATCATCAAAATTATTACTAAAGACTAAAATATCATCAATATATTTGGAAGTATATTGGCACATTCATTAATTTGAAGGACATGACTATCCATTCATAATGTTCAAAATAATAATTGAATGCGACTTTTATCAGGTATTGGGTAAGAGAATGGTTCATTAACTACATTTAATGGTTTATAATTTATAACCATTTTATTTTTACCTCATTTATGCTTATAAAACTTATTTACCATGAAAGTATAGTGGCATTAAGGAGGTTTTGAGGGTTTTGTTAAAAAAGAAAAATTCTTTGATAGCATTAGACATATTTGCATAATCATGGGTTGCTACTATTATTTATTTACCTAACTTCACTTGATTATTTGATTGTAATCTAATCTCCACATTAGGCATATATTTTTGCCAAAACTTATGTGGATCTTCTCAACATACATTTTGTATCATCTTCTCTTTTAGTTCTCTTATTGGTTCTTCAATTTGTGCAATCATTATGGTTGAATATTTTTTTATGCATAAACTAGTTTGAGTGTGCTTATCCTTTCTCCTTTTATTGTCAACATGATACTTTTGTTAGTATATTCATAAGAAGTATAAGTATCAATAAAATTTCCACCTAGAATATAAATTGACATTTGATTCATTGCAAAAATATCAAATGATTTTTTTTTCCTTCTATGATATGTTCTTGTTGATGTTTATACTTATCACAAAAGAATGTATTTCCTTAAAATCCCATTCCTTTATAACAATTTTCCTATGTATTGTTCCTAACCTTGGAGTACAAGGACTCTACAGAAAGATAATGGTGATTCTATATCTATTTTTGCATCATAATATCTTCAATCGATTAACATTCAAATGAAGTAGAAAATTTTCCACTTAATAAAGAGACTAAATATTATAGTTTAAGTTCAATTTCTAGCATGGTAATGTTGAGAGTACTAACTTGACTTTTGTGGGGTCAACTACTTCATCTATAACTTTTTTTTCTTTATTTATTTTATATTTTATTATTTTTCTTTTTCTTCTTATTTTCTCTATATTATTATAAAAAATTTGGGTACTAATTTAATAGGATCATAGCTAGGATTATAATTTTTTTTATCAAGATCAACTATGGGATCATCAAATTTTGGATCTATAGAGAATTCATCTAAATCTCTATTGATTTAAATTTTGTAAAAGTTATTGGTACAATTAGGCTTGAAGACTTTTTCCTATAGAACAACTTCAATAATACATATAACACATTTATAAAAAGAAGAGGAAATTTTATCTTTAGAATCGTTGAATTAAAAATATAAATTACATCTTGGATATCCTTTCATTTTTATCCTTCTATATTTTCCTCCCATTGATTTATTCATCATCTTTGTTGGATAATTTTCATCTTCAATATCTTCTAGGTTATCTACTTCTTCTCGTGCTTCGTCCAGTTGTGCCAACCAATTATATTCTTCATTGCACTCCTCTAAGATAGCTTCATACATTTCATCTTGCATGTATAGATCTTCATCATCTATATATATTATCCCACCACACTATTGCATCAATGGAATAGACAACTTTGATTACTTTATTTATGCACGAGCATTTAGGTTTGTGGCCAAGTTTATTGCATATGCAAAGATTGCTACTCACTAGTGACCAATTCTGTAGATTTATTTGAAGCTTAATCCCACCCCAAATATCTTTGAGTTGGGTGGGGAAACATAGATGGGGTCTCCTATTCTATTTGATTAGATACATATTTAAAATTTCAATTGAAATATGAAAATTGTGTTTGATATGGGATGGGGAACTTAATAGCAGGTCCTTTTCATTGTAATTATTAAATAATGGTGAAAGTAACTTATTCTAGACTCCTTTTCTAGTTATATATTATCCACAATATCTAGATAATTTGATAATAGAAATCTGGGGGACCCTATCCATAGGGCAATATGTAGATTTTTTTCTAATATCATCTAAAATGCTATCTAATTTGTGTTCCTCTCTTTTATTTAGGGTTATCTTTCAATACTGTATCTTTCTTATTCAAGTGGAGAGGATGATAGGTTGTAATGTATATAATAGTTGTTATTCTAATTATGCTATATAATCTAAATAGATAATGTAGGATGCCAAATCTCACACATTGGTTGTATGGATTAGCATCCTCATAGAATAACATATACCATTTACTCCAAACAAAATGCTAAAACTTAAACAAATATGCAATGGAGAAAAGGCAATACAACCTATTCTATGATGGATTGGTGCCCTCCATGAAGATGTGAGAGAGCCCTTTCCCAATCCCTTTCTAAGCCAAATGAGATAGACAATGAGTTGCTATGAGCTCAAGTTGCCTATAGTTTAGATACCTTCAAAGTGTGTTCTAAAATGAGAGAAGATGCATTGCTTTTATAGAAGAAGTTGAGAGAAGAGAGGCCAAGTTTAGCCAATGTGGGACTAAATCCCCTCCAATAGAATAGAGACACTTGTCATAATGGGATTGGTCAAAGCTTGTGCAAGTTTTGGCCAATGTGCCCATTCAAATTTGAAAAAATGTTAATAAATGCATGTTGTTGAGAGTTTTGGGGGGAATAATCTTTGTCCAAAAAAGTCAAAGATGAGAGTTATTGAGGGAAAATAACTCTTTTTAATAAATCAATAAATTGATTTATTGATGCAAGTGGGTGGGTTAGTTAGGAGTTTAGATTTGACTCTAGTTGAGTCAAAAGCTAGAGAATGCTAATCATGATTAGAAGTTAATTAATTTAGATTAATTAACTTAGGGGATTTTAGGGATTTGATATTTGATTTTAAATCAGTTTGATTTATTAAATCAAATAAGAAGAACCTTAGGAACTTAATTAAATAATTTGATTTATTTAATTAAGCTTGATGAACCTTAGGATTAAATCAATAAATTGCTTTAATTGATTAGTAGAAGAAACGAATGCATGATGTTAGTTACAGTGGAATGCATAATGTTATTTTGGATGTCTACTGGATAATTTGATTGATTTTTGGGTGAAGTGTATGGTGAGGATGAAGATATTAGTTTTTGGGAAAATAAGAATGATGAGGGAAAGATTAATTTTTATAAGAAAGCTTAAATTTCTTGGCCTTTTTGGTGCTCTTTAATATTTATTTATTAAATGGATTGCAACCATACTATTGAGTTTCATGCAATTGGGGGGCTATTCTTTTGGATTAATACTTGTGAAATTTTGGGTAGCTTTGGCATCATTGATAAATTTCAAGATTTCATCTCTAGTGAATTGAATAACATCACTTATAGGACATATATTTAAGGGGGGGACTATGGTCATGCATATAATACATTACCTTATCAAATATATCATATGGAAATCCTTCAAGAAATTTGAATTTGTTAGGATTTAGTTGACATACATTTATGGAATAAGTAAGTTCCTTAAAATTATTTGCATATTGTTCAAAATATTCAAATCACATTTCTTGGAAATCCAAGTTTTCATTTGTTTTTCTTTCTATTTTTTCTTTTCAGGAAAAAATTTATCAATCAAGAGATTGCATAGGATGTGCGTTGGATTAGGAGTATTGGAGGAAAGTTCATATTTGATCTCATCAGACTTGTCATATCACCAATTTGTAGTTATTTCTCATAGATATTTAACTACTGATGTGTTTTTATTAATTTCAACAAGTTGTCCAATATTTTCTACTATATTAAAATTATTGATCCATCCAAGAACATGTTTGGTGGGATATCTTATTCTATCTATATCCAAATAACAATATTGTATAGGAAATGTTCAATGTATCATCAATAAAAAGATAGTATCTTTTGACTTATATATTTTTTTCACATTTTTTTGAGAAATTTGTTTCATTTCAATGGGTTGTGCAATATGAGAAACCCTTATTTTTTCCTTTTTTATCTCAAGTTGATCTAGGCTATTAGTTAGTTCTTGTAACTTTGTATCTATTTTATCAATTATAGATGATAGTGTATGATAGTTATCCCCTAGATGAAGTAAATTACTCAAACCTTCTTATGCTTTTGTTAATGAATATGAACTATCCTTTTTCAAAGTTGATTATGAACATCATTGTCTACAACAATATTTCCAATATTTGAAACCTTTTTATCAACATTTTCTAAATAGTTCTTGATATATAGAATTTCCTTACACATATCATCAATATTCTCTTGTAAATGATCATAAAATTTGGAATATAATTTATATGCTTGAAATCTAAAGCAAGTTCCTCTTTCTTTTCTTTAGTTGGCTAGAAAGAATACTGAAACAAACTTATAAACCTTTCATGTTCCTTATATATTTTCTTAATGATTCCATATTTATGGTCAACAAGGAACCACTATGGAATCTCTACTTTGACGGATCCTATACACAACATGGTTTGGGATCAGGCATCCTTTTCGTCACTCCACAAGGTGACTTCATCTTGAAAGCTTTCAAATTGGCTTTTCCTTGCACCAAAACCATGGCTGAGTATGAGGCCTTGATTATTGGATTAAAAATGGTTGTCTAATTGAACATCACTCAAATATAGGTCTATGAGGACTTCCACCTTATCATCAAATAGTCCAACAATAAATATCAAACAAAGGATAATAATCTTATCCCCTACAAGTGTATGGTTGATAGATTCAAAAATTACTTAACCCATATCTACTTTGAACAAGTTCCACATCTTAATAATAAATATTTTGATGTTATGGCCACCATTATATCTTTACTAGACATGTCGCAAGCTAGTCAAAAGTGCGAGTTTATAGTAGAACTATTTATTTTGGCATATGATGTACTTGATTCTAAGATGATATATGAGACTTTTTGTCCTAAATCCCCTTTGTACCATGATATACAAACCTACCTCCATGGTCAAACCCTTCCACCCAATCTCATGCATAATCAATATAAATCTTTTATCCAATGCACATCCCATTACACCCTCCTAAGAGATATACTTTATCATTGAGGCTATGATGCTCTTCATTAAGATGTTTAAACATGTAAAAATATCACCTCCCATTATAGGAGGTCCATGATGATATTTGTGGGCACATAATTGAATAGTATTGGCTAATAAATCTTCTCTCAAGATAGGATACTATGGCCTACTATGGAGTGTGATACATATCAATATTTTAAGTGGTGTTTTGCATGCCAAAAATATGGAGATATTATTCATTTCCCATCACAAGTGTTGCAACCTATTACCTCCCCTTGGCCCTTTTCTCAATGGGGCATTGACTTAGTTGGTAAGATTCATCCCTCTTCCTCTAATGGACATAAATTCATCATCAACACCATGAAACATTTTATGAAGTCGATAGAAGCATCCCCCTCACCTTCATCACATGAATCCAAATATCCAAACTCTTCCTCTACCATTATGGCATTCACTCTACTATCATCATAGATAATGGAAAATCATTCAAAAATTATGAAATTTTCACTCTGAATGATTTCACATCCAACACCATTGGTCTAACCCTTATTATCCCCAAGTTAATGACTAAGATGAGGCAGCTAATAAAACCTTATTAAAAATTCTCAAGAAATTTTTCAACGATACTAGTTATTATTGGCACCTTCACCTTAATCCCATCCTATGGGAATATCATACAAGCATTTGTACACCAATTGGATCCACTTTATATTCCCTTATCTTTGGAATCAAACCTATATTACCAATCAAATTCAAACTCCCATCATTGTGTATTCCGTTGAAGAACCTTATTAGTGATGATGAGTATTGGTTTGCACGCTTGTATCAATTAGAGATCCTAGATGAATTATTCCTCTATTCCTTCAATTTAATATTCATGTCTATGTAGAAGAAATAACAAGAAGATCAAGCCTAGAGAATGCCAAGTTGGTGGCCTTTTTCTTAAAGATAATCAAAAGAATCTATAAGATAGACAAAAAATTGAACCTAATTGGTTGGGTCCCTATGCAATTACAACTAATTATGGATCTAGTGCATATCAATTGGGTACTCTAAAAGGTAAATTACTAGATGAATCACTAAACAACATCCAACTCGAGAAGTTTTTTTCCTAAATTTATAAGTTATATCCCATGTTCCAAAATCAGAAAAAATACCAAAAATAGTAAAAAGAAATAATTCGTCCTATGGTGAAAACCTCATTTTATGGCACCTTGGACAAGTTCAATGATTAAAACTTGGTAAACAAGTGTCATATGTAGTAGATATATCCATTATCTTTCTAGTCCTCACACTGCTTTCATGTTATCCATTAACATCACATTACCATATTAAACCATCTTCCCTAGGTATCCTCCTATAATTTTCATCATTCATATCCACTACATCACATTCCCAACTGATTATTTTGTAATTTGGATATTATACCATCTTTGAGCTTCATGCATGCATCTATGGACATATCCTACTAATCCTTACATGTGGTTACAATATTGATACTTGACATGTACTAGTATATAACATAATCAACAACCCTTGTACATATTGTATACATTGTAAATATTGTCATTCCCACCCATCACCATCTAGGTTCATCATTTTTTATACATGTCTATAGGTGAACAATAAGAAAATGGGTGCTTTATAACCTAGGTCATGGAACACCACTATTCTCCAATTGTCATTCAAGAATGTCCTAGGAGTCCTAATTGGATTTATTATCAACCTCACAAGGTGAGTCAATTCTCAACATTGAGGACCTAGGAGGGGGTTCTTTAAACTTTTAGGGGTTCACCACCAAGAAAATTCTTAGAAAAGAAAAATAAACATTCAACTCACAAAATCAAACAATGCAAGCTAAATTAAGGATGCAAATGATGATATTATGCAACAAGGAGTTAGGATATGTGTACTTCAGAAGTCTGGAAATGTGATGAGGATTCTGAAAATGTAAAGAAGTTGTTAAATTATACTATGGAGGACAAAGACGCCCTTATTGTTGTCTTAGTCCTATTGCTGATTTTTGAGGCAGATGTGAAATCTTTGGATGTTGAAACCGGATTTGGAAGAATTTATAAAAATTACCCTCGAGAGGGCTAAGATGCCCTTACTATTGTCTTAGTCTTGTTTGGAATTTCTGAAATATCTAAATGTGTTCCTGAGGCTTGATTTTTTCACTTGCTTCTTCTCTGATCTCAAGTTCTAAAACTTCCAAATTTATCCTATAGGCGAGTTTCCGTGAAGATGATAAATTTGTAGTGCACATTTGCAACTTTTCAATTCACATGATCTTCAAGTATTTAACCTAAATTTATAATCACAAACATATAAGAGAGGAAACAATTTTTGATTGCTAGTCAATGAGGGTTTTCCTTGGTCAAACCCCTTGTTGGTAATTAAACCTTGAAATGAAATAGAATAATGAAGGGAAATGATGAATGAATAACATGTAATGTTACAACTCACCAAACCCTTGTGGTAAAGTCTGAAAACTTTTTTGAAATGGTTGTAATGGATATGGATCTTGAATCAAAGGAAGGCTTGATAGATATGGACTTGAATTGCTTGCTTGAACCAAAGAAAAAGAATCTATCACCAAGGTCTAGCAATGGTCTTTCCCAAGACATATTGACATCCTTCGACCTCACGATTGTGAATAGTGAAAGAATCTTTGACACTACACTTGATCCAAATCTGCTCAAAGATCAAGAGGATATTAGGCCACTTCCCATGCCTAATGATGATGTCGAAGAACCCTTTGTAAGAAATCCATCCTTTGAAATTGACCCATGTCAAAAACTTGATCCAAAACATGTCAAAATAAATTCCATAATTAGTCAAGATCAAGAATTTGTATCTCCAAGATACTAAAATGATCTAATGGGCACTCTTCTACCTATACAAGATGTGACAAATAATGATCATATCCATATAACACATATTCCTCCATCTACCCATGAGATGCTTTCTTTGGATGGACACGTAGATGATCTTCATTCAAAACAAGAGTCTCATACTCTTGACATCATTATCAAGGAACAAGAGTTTCCTACTCTTAACATTTGTACACATGATCAAAGTATAGAAAATTATAGAGACATACCAAAGGTGGATCATGAAGAAGGTTTCTAAAGAAGTTGTGAATCAGAAACATCTTGTAGACACCTAGTAGAAATAGATCATGAAGAAGGCTTCTCCAGAAGTTTTGAACCAAAGACATCATATGAAAGTGTATCAAGAATGAATCATGAGGATGAACTTTATAGTGAATCTTTAACATTGCTTGAAGAAGCATTAAAATCTGATATGTCACAAGATCAAGCTAAATATATCAATCAGGAATTCATCCCACATATGGAGGATCCTATCACTTATAAACTTGGATCACTTACCTTTCTTAGGGCAAGCTACCTCATCAATAAGAAATTTTTCACTTTATAAGATCCACCATAGAGCACAGAAGGATTAACAACCTACTTCCAAGATAAATCATATCCTATTGAAAACAAAATGTTTCTATAGATGAATTATCAAGGCAGAGGATTAGGCCTACATGAACAAGGTATCCTCGAACCAGTGCAGATTGTTGGCAATCCTAAGTATCAAGGCCTTGGTTATTCGACAATCAAGGAATATAAACATATCAGTGATACCTCTATAAGACTGGGGGCAACTTCATCTCAAGAAAATGTCAACATGGGGAGCACGAAGGATCCTTATGATGGAATTGATGACAATACTACAACTCGCCACGTCACGAATCTTTGTCCACCCATCACCCCATCCACGAATTGGGATCAACATCAAAAGAAAGATTTGAATCAAAGCACGAAGAACCTCATCAAAGAAAAAGAAGTAGCGAAGCACAAAGGACAGATCAAATACAAGTGGATACCAAAGAATACAAAGAAATATTATCCCTATCAAACTCCATTAGTCAAAGAAACTATGGGGAAAAATAAAAAAGGGAAAAATATCCATCAAATATGTCCACAAAGGAAAAAGCAAGTTTCTCAAGCAACATACAAACTATATCGAGTTGTTGGTCCTAATTCCATGCACACTTCCGTATCCACCCATCATTGCTCATCTTCCCAAGTTTGGACACTCAAAGGTTCCAAACTATCAACCAATCCATTTTTTATTCCTAAACACACCCCACCATCCATGCCTCCACAGATGATATCCAATTCTCACATTGACCATGTGTTGGCAACGACCCTTCATCATAAGGTTTCAGAAGACATTCTATCATGATGTGTGCACAAAGATAGAGTTAACTCCGGTATCAACAAAGCATAACAAATTTCTCTAAAGTTCCTTTCAAGTGCACGTATCTTGGCAAAGCAGCTTCTTCAAGCAGGATACCAATGGCATGTTATGAAAAAAGCATCAACATCGACAATACTAGGTGATTCAACATCATCTTAAAATCTCTCAAAAAATATAAAAAAACATAAAAATAAAAATAAAGGATTAAAAATAGTAAAGAAAAAAATCGTCCTCTAGTGAAAACCACTTCGGTGGCACTTTGGATAGGTATCATGATGAAAAATTGGAAAACAGGTGTCATGGGTAGAATCGAGCATCTACATGCATCATTTCAAGAGAAAGCATCTTATCACATCCATAATAAAGCCAACATTCCAGCCATATCAACCATTCATCCATGAACCGTTTATCGAATCCATGTTCATATATCTACATCCATAATCCGTATTTATCTTGATCTTGGAAAATTTTGGTGCACACTTTACACTTGTTTATGGTAAAACTCTTGACATTGGTCATTTTCATTGATCCCATCCTACCCAATGTTATTTGAGACTTGAAGCATTATTTGAATGAGCATTCCTCTATTCGAACACCTTATCTTGTCACAAGACAATCCTTGGCATCCTTTGCATGCTTACCATATCTATCTATACATCTACCAAAGAATCCACCCATGGTTGTTCAAACATTGCTAAACATTGGGGGCAGATATTTGCATCTGGCTTCGAGAATAAATCTTGATCTATATCCTCCAACTTATTTGGTGATCTGAACATTGGAAAACGTAAAATCAGATTGGTCAAAGAATTTGTGAGCCAAAAATCCAAATCACTAGCCCATGACATATTTTGACAGGAATATGTTCCTCATCAAGATTTATCTTTCATCAAACATTAATCCAAAAAATTCATATCTGTCGCATCTAATGTGCATGTCAGCGCCACATCAAATCATCAAAACAATTTTGTTCCAAATCAAGCTTCATCAATCTTGATCAATCGAATCCAATCAATTATCACCTTGTTTGACTTAACACACTTAGTCAAACCATCCTCTTATGTACAAGTTTACTCTAGGATAACACAACTTCCTAGACTTTACAAGTGCATTATCACTTTTATTTGACTTAACACACTTAGTCAAACTATCAATCCATCAATCCGATCAATCAATCCTAGCTTGGTTTTCAATAAAATCCCAAAACACAGCACATATATCATCACATATCTATATCCAAATCGTTAAAATTATGTGAAAATCCAAAAAAATCCAAATCATATCAAAAATCCAAAAAAATCTCAAAAATTCAAAAAACATCAAAAAATGTCAGTCGAACTATGTCGTCTCTGAGCTTGAATGTAGGCAAGGTTGATCTTTGATCATGGGTGAACCCACATAAGTAGTGAACACTTTTGTGGAGGAAGGGAAAAGTCATTTTTTCCCTCTACACAAAGTGAAGGGGTTTGGCCGAACCAAATTGTTCGACCAAACTTTTAATATGGTTCGGTCAAACCATAAGGTTCAACCGAACCCTATGTTCACTCGAACCCTATTGACATGTGAGCGAAAATATTAAAATAAAGGGGTTTGAGCGAACTAGGGTTCGGTCGAACACCCTTAATAGGGATTTCTATAAAAAAACCCTGTCATTTTCCCGGACCCCCTAAATTTTGCTCATTATTTTAAAGTGGTTCGACTGAACCTAGGTTCGGCCGAACACCCTTTTTCCCCTATCTCCTCAAAAAATTGATTTTTTTTGTAAAAAATTGATTTTCTTTGTAAGAAATTGTCGTTCAAAGCTCAATTTGAAAATGAAAATGCAAAAAATTTCAGAAACCCAACTAGATAATGATAGTCCTTATAATGAGCTATCCGTCAAATATAATTTTAATGTGATTTCCTTTTATTATATATTTTATTTTTTAGTTTTATTAAACATAGGTTTTTCACTGAAAATCAAAATCTCTGGTCTGCACATGTGGCAAAATAGTAGATTATCAAAAAAAATAATTTAAAAATACATTGAGGCTAGGTATTGATGTCCTTGATCCATTAAAAAAGAAAAATTGAATTTCGATTCATATAGAAAATGTTATGTTGTATACAATCCGCCTATGTCTGAATTGTAATTGGTTTGACTTTGAAACTTGATTAAGGAAAAAATATTCAATAAAAAACTATGAGACCAAATGAAAGTGATAGATACCATAGTTACAAATCTAAATTCGAAAAAATTAGAATTTTATCCTTCATACAAAAAAAGTTATGTTGTATACGGTGAGCATCACTTTTTAAAAATGTTGTTTTCTGAAAAAAACCAATTTTCGTGGGAGATCGAAAAAAAAGTGCAATCTAATTCCAAAAATTTTGAAAAAAATATTTTTAAAATCTAGAGACAAAATGTGATGAGACTCTAGTTTGCATCATTTTCAAATATCTCACGGTTTAGCTGCTACAAGAGCCCGAAAGTGAAGATTTAGTTAAAAATAATAATTGCAATGTCCAGTTTGCCCAAAAATTGTAAACCACTATTGTGGGATCACCCTCATCCCCCAAGATATTTAGGTCAGTCCTTTAGGCATTTGTCGCATTTGGCAATCTGTTTTCCCATCTATTCCACATTTTAGGTTAGTCCTTTAGGCGTTCATCCCAATGGAAATCTGTTTGCCCACCTATCTCATCAACAGTCAGGTCAATTGTCAGTTGAACTAGGTTGTCTCTAAGCTTAAACGTAGGCAAGGCTAGTCCTTGATTGGACCTTGAGACACAAAATCCAAAAACATTCATAAAATCTCATAAAAATCCCAAAAACATTGGAAAATCCAAAAATCAAAATAGCCTCAAAATAGTTCAAAACACCAAAAACATCCAAATATCTGAAAAACCCAAAATGGTGCACCCATCTCATCTCGCTTTCACCCACGATATTCATCATTCTTAATAAATCAATCATCACCTTCATCCTTTGGTGAGTCAGTCAGAAGCAAGTCTAGCAAGTTCAAAAGTGAACACCTAATCATCAAAGTCTCAAGTCTAGATCAGTAAGTCAGCAAGTTGATCAACTCAGAGTATCAATAGCTTATCATCCAATCAATCTCATTAAAACCATAATCACAACATGTCCTAGGAATGCGACCTTCCTGCGATGGAAATTAGCATTAGGTATCAAATTAGTTTAGCCTTGGCTATCGATACGAAGAACATTAGCTTTTTTGTTACTTTAGCTGGTTTTTTTTACTTATCTTATTTTGCGCTCATTCCAAGGACCTCTCGATGATGCCTAGACAAAACAGGTTTAGAGAGAAAGGAATGGGGCAATGATCATTATCATTTTGTCTATTATGCTTTTTGGATGTTCTTGTAAAATAACTTGGTGAATACTTTCTTTGTTGGATCCATCCTAGCAAGGTTTTTGTATGTCAAGTGTGAACAATAACACTCCTATCTAATTATCGAGTCAAAGTCCATCACACTAGGTGCAATGCCAAACTAGTTCTTTATACCTTGATGCATTGCACCTATGTGTGTTATCAAACATAAGGAAAGTTATGCTCTTTATCTCTCCCATCCCTAGATAATCAATACATCATCATCAATCATCATCATATCTAATAAAGTCTCGACGACTAGTGGACTTGTTGGACTTCTTCATTTTCTCCGATTCAAGGGTTGATCCCTCTCATTCTTCTACCTTCTTTCATGCTAACAATGCATCTATCTTGCATCCACACTCTCATTATGCATAATCACATTATATCATCATAGGACAACATCATCCATCTCATCTATCTCATATGCATTGCATAATCACTTGAGATGTTTAAAATAATATAGATTTGTTATTCTAAGCATCTTAAAAAACCATCTCATTTATTACATCATTATCATATAGATTAGTTAGTCATAGCCATCCATACATCCATTTTAAACCTCTTTGTCGCGAGATCGACCTCAAATCAAATCTTTTCGCTTGATCTCTCGAGGGGGCAATGTACTAACGTACTTATTTCCACTCGCGCATCCAAAAAAATCAGAATTTTTTTAAATTTTGATGTCAGCGGCATCATTCTTTGAACCAATGAAACAAGTACATTGCTTCAAAGAGGGGAAAAATGTAGACATGAAAAATTTACTCATGCATCTAATCATGCTTCATTCAACATTATTTCATCTATTAATTAAATAAATTAATTTAATTAATTCACTAGCATTATCTCTTTAATCAAATAAATCACTTTTTATCTCCTAAAGTCTCTTGATTTAATCACATGTATTTAATTAAATGACTAATATCCATTATTTCCCCTCATTTTGATTTATTCTAATCTAAAAATCTAAGTCAAAATGTCACACCAACTAATCACTAGCTTAATTAGTCAAATCCCCGATTAATGTTAAGCCTAACCCATGTCCCATCCTCTAGATTTTCCCACTTGTACAATAAATCAGTTAGTTTGATTTATTAAAATTTATATTTTCCTCACAAGGCATATTCCCAAGGAATATGCCCTCATTAACTCCCCTTGTTTGACTTTTTTGTCCAAACAAATTCCCCCCCAAATCCTTCAACCATATGCATTTAATGTTATATTCAAATTTCAAATTAGCACATTGGCCAAAACTTGCACAACCTTCATCCTCTCACATCTTAACAAGTGGCATCTTGTCATTGGCTTATGAATGATCCCACATTCATCCAAAATCACTCAATATTTCAACCTTGAATCTATAAATGCAAAGTATTTCAACACAATTGTAACACAACACCACAACACAAAATTGATGCACAATGCATTATCACTATCATCTTGGCAATCTTGCTTATCAGAGATTGGGAAAGGACTGCTTCCTACACAAAAAAGTGGCACCAATCCACTATGAGATAAGAGTTTGATTTATGCTTTTGCATTGTTTTCATTAGTTGCATTGTTTAACATGATTTTGTATTTCATAGGGATGTTGAGTTTGTTGATTTAAACTAACTTGTGCTAACAACATGAACTGGTTTAAGTCTCTCATGCAGATTTTGACATCCACAGTATGTATATGTATGTATGTGTGTACATAGACATACATACAAATATATATTTTTGTATGTATGTATGTAAATGTACATACGTACATACATATATATATACACATTTCTATTATTGGTTTAATATATATAATGTGTTATATGTGTAGATATATGTATGTATTATATACATATAATACATACACACATACATATACATTTATAATAAATAATATCAGTTTGAGGATCCTATTAATTTATAACAATGTATTTCAATTTCTTTTGAAATGTCCATGATACTAGTAATAGAGGTACACGCAAAATTTCTTATGGTAGGAAAAATGCATTATCTACAGGGTTGTGAGGATGATGGTGTTGTAGGTAATGTTGTCTGAGGGTTACATGAAAATAGAGGACACACAATCAGCCAAAAGATAGGTACATGAAAGCCTTAACAGTCCAATATATGAAACCCTTAAATGGTATATATACATAACACACTCGACCAAAATGTAGGTGCATGAAACCCTTAATAGTTGAGTATATAATACCCTCAAATGCTATATATATATATATATACTAAACAGAGATAGATATATGTATGTTAGAGATATATACAGTTTGTATAGTTATTGCAAATATATATCTTTTGGTTGACTATGTATATATGCACATATTCTGCCAAAAGATAACTACATGAAACCCTTAACAGTCAATTATATGACACCCTCAAATGCTATAAATATAGACGTTCGAGAGATAGATATATATATGATGGAGATATATACGGTATGTATACATATTGCATATATATATATATATATATATATATATATAGAGAGAGAGAGAGAGAGAGAGTTTACAATGTGTAGAGTGGCATGCACAACGAGAGGCAAGTGAAATTAGTAGGCATACATATAATGGAGCATGAAAAGCATAAAAATATTGAAATGAAACAAGATTTAAAGTATTGTAAAGAAAATTTCAAAACCAATTGAAATTCATATACAATGAAGGTTCATTACCATTGTGAGGTTGGAAGACAACCTCACTTGTGATGGTCGAAGTATATTATTTTCCTTACAAGTTGGAAGTTTTTATAAACATAGGAGAAATGAAAAATATATCACCATGAGTGGCTTCCAACCTCTTTGTAATTGGTTGTAAAGTGTACCACCATTAGTCCATCAATGGACGGTGTCATGTGTAGACATGAAGAGTGAATAGTGTTGTAGAGAACCCAAAAGAAACCCTACTTCATGAAAAACACACCAATATGGGTGCAAAATGGCCAAAAATGAGGGAGAGAGGGAGAATAAATCTGCATTAAGTTCACGAGGAGTGGTGTGGAAATAAACATGTAAGAAAGTACCATGCATCTGTAATAGTTGATGCCACCTTTTGCCTCATAAAAAGGCTTTTTTGGAAACCGTTCGATATGAGTTGGAGAATGTGTGAGAATTTGGTAGGGATGATTTTTTCTGAGTTGGCAACTAGATACTCTACATCATGGCATTCAAGGCTTTGGTTGATGTGTCTTCTACTAATGTGGATCTATCACACAACATAGCCCTCACCACAATCGGGCCATCACTCTTATCTAAAAGATCTTAGAGATATTAGTCTTTAGATTAAATAAATACTAATAATTAAATAATTTGGATGGATTTTTTTGAGTTGCCAACTAGATCCTCTACATTGTGGCATTCAAGGCTTTGGTCAACGTGTCCTCTACTGATGTGGACCCCTCGCACAACATACACCTCACCACAATCTATCCCTCACTCTTATCTAAAAGATCTTAGAGATATTAGTCTTCAGATTAAATAAATACTAATAATTAAATAATCTGGATAGATTCTTTTGAGTTTCCAATTAGATCCTCTACATCATGGCATTCAAAGTTTTGATCGATGTGTTCTCTACTGATGTGGACCCCTCACACAACATAGCCCTCACCACAATCTATCCCTCACTCTTATCTAAAAGATCTTAGAGATATTAGTCTTCAGATTAAATAAATTTTAATAATAAAATAATTTCAAATTGATATATATTGATATTTTTTAAATAGATGTATTTATTAAATCAAGAATCATAATTATAATGATAACATGAGATAGAATGTAATGTCATACAGGTATTAACAAGAACTATTAAATTCACATATAAAAATAATAAAAATTTAATTACTCTACAAGATATTTATGTAAATAATTATTTTATTATTTAATAAGTTTATTTAAACTAGCATATCTATTTTTTTTTTAAATACTCAAATTTCTTGAAATATATCACATGAACTTAAAGAAGTATTATAATTTTTCATAGACTGCAAACGATGTTTGGGATTGTTCAGGCTACACGGAATGTAGTTCTTGGTCTGATATATCTTAGGAGCTATGTACTCTCTTAAATAGAGTTATATATATCTTTAATTCTCATGAGACTCTAGGCTGCACATAAAAATTTGGAAATGGCTCGCCAAAATATCATCGACCTCAATAAATTGTCAAACGGGAATGGACAAGAGCAGGGCAATGGTGGTCGAAAAAGATTTTCAGCTCGACAATTAGCTTGTTTGAAAGAATTCTTCAAACGGAGCCCTAATGTGAAGGGTGTATGTGTACTTTTTACCATTTAATGACAGTTTTTTTCTTATCACTCTTCGTCGTAAATGTCTGTTCAACAGTTTTCAGTTAATGTTTTTTGTCTGTCGCAGAAACACAAGCTTAGTAGTTTTTCCTAACGAGTACGGATATCAATACGTGCGCAATGTCTAATAATATTTTATTATTATTTTTGGTGTACAGAAGGAAAGAGAAGCTCTGGCCAGGCAGCTAAGTATGAGCCTTACACAAGTTAGAGTTTGGTTCCAAAATAGAAGAACAAGAGCAAGGTAATAATCACCCCTACAGTAAATCATTTCATACATATAATATAATCATGAGTGGCTGAAGATCATTTTATTCTGAAGCAAAAAATGGACAGTAATTTGCGGAAAAGACGTCGCAGGTCGTCAAGAAAGGTGATAACGCCAGAAGAGATAGATCTAGTGAACGAAAGACTGCGAAAAGAATTTGGAGAAAAGAAAGATGTGAACAAAAGATTGCAGAAAGAATCGGCAGAAAAGAAAGATCTGAGCAAAAGATTGCAGAAAGAATCGGCAGAAAAGAACGATCTGAAACAGGCAGGAGAAGCGCCATTTGTATCGTACAAACTTCCTCCCAAGAAACGTAAGATGACTTATGTTTAATTACATGTTTCAGATTTCTCTCCCTGAACAATCTTGGCATTGATTTAGGAGCTGCACCCTTTCAAGAAATGTAAGATGAGTTATGTTTAATTACATGTTTAGGGCATTTTTAAATGCAATAAATATTACTCTCCATGGATCAGAAATAAACACATTTTGTGACCCAGAGTTTTAGTAGAATTTTTATTTATTTTTGGTTCTGTCTGAGAAAAAACTTGTGGTAAATCATCTCACATGGAGAGCTGTCTTCTCTTTTTAACCCTGTCTTACTTTTCAGTCTTTCCGGAGCTTTATTACCGAAAACCAAAAATGAGAAAAGCGTGGGAAAGTTGCGCAGATCATGCAAAATTGAAAAAACAATGAAAGTGAATGGAAGTTCAAAATCAATATCATCAAATGCATCTATTTCTCTGCAATGGGTTCCACAATTCCCTGAGCTCAGAGCAATGCATGAGATTCCAGTCATGTATTTCATCATCATACAGTAAATGAATGGAGAAATAGGATTTTCATCTCAAGTTTCTATTAATGATAACAACGGACCATTTCTTGAAAAAAAATATAGTTAGGATTAATTTGATCTGGTCCTGCAAATTGAAAAAATAAAATATGTTCTTCTAATTAGATCAAATAAATATAAAAATGAAATTTCTATTTGAATTTTCAGGATTGCAAATTCGTCTATATATTGGGGGAGTGATACACCCAGTATTTTCAAGACTACTTGCACTAGCTAGAACACTTTATAAATATTTTTCAACTACTTTCTGTCTTTGAATAAAATAATTTAATTTTATGAAGAAAACAAAAGAATTTGAAGTGCTTAAACAATTGTTCATAAATACTGAAATAATCTACACATTTTTTTTCCAGAAATATGTTGTGTTGTATAATTGAATAGAATAAAATTTGCTTGTCATTAACATATTTAACATGTCCATCCTTCCTACCATGATCCTTTTAAATGTAATGAACTGACTACAATCTATTATTATTATAGAATATTTTTTGATGAATAGGCAGATATATATATTAATATAAAGATATAATTATAAATTCACAAAAAAGGGGCAGGTGGTGAAAAGGCACACCCCGAATGTCACATGGGCAGAGCCCAGAAAAGCCAAAATATCAATCACATGGGCCTAACCGAGAAGTCCAATAACAAAAAATAAAATTAAGCGGCCAAAGCAGTGCCAGTAGATCCTTTAATGCATGTTAAAGCAATTAATGATATTATAAATTTCTTTGTGAGAAAGAAATTCATTTTTCATATCTTCAAGGAAAACTCCACTTACATATTCAGCAACATATTCTTTTCCATCTTTTAGGAAAATGAGATAACCTCCCTAAGCATAATGAGAAGCATTCAAATATAAAATATAATCTTTTGTGGTTGGTACATAAAGATAAGGAAGATTATTTATCGTGTTTTGAATTTCGGTGACAAAAATAATGTGAATTTCAGTCCATTGAAATTTATGTTTGTTTAGTAGCTATTGCAGAGGTTCTCTATCAATACTTACATTTGGATAAAAAATATTTATATAGTTTAAAATTCTCAAAAAGGCTTGGAGTTTTTTTTTTCAAGAGGAATATGAGATTATAAGACTTTATTTTTAATTTGAGGTTGGAATTTTAATATATCATTACTTACAACTATGCCTAAGAAATTACATGAATTTTTACACCATTGAATTTTGTTCAGTGATAGTGCAATTAGACTATTAATTTAAATTTTGTATCATCAATGTTGAATTTTGTTCACTGATAGTGCAATTAGACTAAAGACTAGAATATCATCAATATATTTGGAAGTATATTGGCATATTCGTTAAACTAAGAGGCATGACTATCCATTCATAGTTTTTTTGTTGATATTCTTTCTTGATCCATATCTAGTAAAATCTTGACTTGTAATCAAATTGAGAAAAAGATTTGAGTTAACAATTTTTGTAATAAACAACTTTTATCAGATATCGGATTAGAGAATGGCTCATTAACTGCATCTAGAGGCATTTAATGGTGGTCCTATATCTATTTTTGCATCATAATATCTTCAATTGATTAACATTGAAATGAACTAAGAAAATTTTTTACTTAATAGAAAGACTAAATATTCTAGTTTAAGTTCAATTTCTAGCCTAGATAATGTTGAGAGTACTGACTTGACTTTTGTAAGATCAACTACTTCATCTATAACTATATTTTTTAATTTATTTTATATTTTAGTCTTCTTCTTCTCCTCTCTTTATTATTGTAGCTAAAGTTTTTGGTACTAGTGTAATGGGATCATAGCAAGGATTATATATTTCTTCATCAGAATCAAATATGGGATCATCAAATTTTGGATCCAAAGAGAATTCATCTAAATCTCTATTTATTTAAATTTTGGATAAAATTATTAGTACAATTAGACTTATAAGAAATTTTCATATAGAACTAATCTAATAATACATATAGCACATTTGCAGAAAAAAGAGGAACTTTTATCCTTAGAATCATTGAATTAAAAATATAAATTACCTCTTGGATATCCTTTTCATTTGTTGCTTCTATATATACATTTTCCTCCCATTTATTTAATCATCATCACTGTTGGATAATCTTCATCTTCAATATCTTATAGGTTATCTACTACTTCCCATGCTTCGGCTAGTTGTGCCAACCAATCGTCTTCTTCATTGTACTCTTCTAAGATAGATTTGTACATTTCATCTTGCATGTACAAATCTGCATTATCATCTATATTATCCCACCACACTATTGCATCAGTGAAATAGACAACATTGATTGCTTTGTTTTTGCAAGAGAATTGAGCTTTGTGGTAAGGATTTGCAAATGCAAAGACTGATACTAGTGACCAATTCTATAGATTTATTTTAAGCTCAATCCCACCCCAAATATCTCTAAGTTGGGTGGCAATAGAAGGTTCTTAGGTGGGGGGACAAAGATGGACCTTTTGGTCTATTCTACTAGATACATATTAAAAATTTCAATTGAAATATGAAAACTATGTTCAATATGGGATGGGAAAATTAATAGTAGGCCCTTTTCATTGTAATTTATTGAGGAATGGCGAAAATTAACTTATTCTAGACTCTTTTTCTAGTTAAATATTATCAACAACATCTAGATAATTTGATACTAGCAATTTGGGGGACCCTATTCGTAGGGTAATATGTAGATTCTTTTTTTCTAATATCATCTAAAATACTATCTAATATGTGCTATTCTCTTTTATTTAGAGTTATCTTTCAATACTTTCAATATTGTATCTTTCTTATTCAATTGGAGATAATGATAGGTTGTAATTTATATAATAATTGTTATTATAATTACGTTATATAATCTAAACAAATAATTTAATCAATTTTGGGTGAGGTGTATGTTGATGATGAAGATATTATTTTTTGGGAGCATAAAAATGAGGATGAGGGAAAGATCTATTTTTATATAAAAGCCTATGTTTCTTGGATTTTTTGGTTTTCTTTAATATTTCTTTAGCAAATGGATTACAACCATACTGTTGAGTTGCATGCAATTGGGGTTTATTCTTTTAGATTAATACTTGTGAAATTTTGGGTAGTTTTGGCATCATTAATAAATTTCAAGATTTCATCTCTAGAAAATTGAATAACATCACTTATATAGGACATACAAATAAGTCAAGACTATGCTCATGCATATAATACATTACCTTATCAAAGATAGCATATGGAAATCCTTCAAGAAATTTTACCTTGTTAATATTTAGTTGAGATACATTTATGGAATAAGTAAGTTCCTTAAAATCATTTGCATATTGTTCAAAATATTCAAACCACAACATTTCATGGAAATCAAAGTTATGATTTGTCTTTCTTTCTAATTTTTATTTTCAGGACTAAATTCATCAATCAAGAGATTCCATAGGATGTGCATTGGATTAGGAGTATTGGAGACAAGTTCATATTTGGTCGAGCATCAAACTTTGCATACTGCCAATTTGTAGTTATTCCCCATAAATATTTAACTACTAATTTATTTGTATTTATTTCAACAAGTTGGCCAATATTTTCTACTATATTAAGTATTGATCCATACAAGAATATGTTTGGTAGGATCTCTAATTCTATCTATATTCAAATAATAATCTTGTATAGGAAAGTTCCATGTATCATAAATAAAAAGCTAGTATCTCTTGACATAGAATTTTTCACATAATTTTGAGAAATTTGTTTCATCTCAATGAGTTGTGCAATATGAGAAATCATTTATTTTCCTTCTATCTCAAGCCAATCTAGGCTATTGGCTAGTTCTTGTAACTTTGTATCTATTTTATCAATTCTAGATGATATTGTATCACAATTATCTCCTAGATTATGTAAATTACTCAAACCTTGTTATGCTTTTGTTAATGAATCTGAAATATCATTTTTTAAAGTCTAATTATGAACATTATTGGCTACAATAATATTTCTAATATTTGAAGCCTTTTTATCAAAAATTTCTAAATAGTTCTTGATATATATAATTTCCTTCCACATATCATCAATATTTTCTTGTAAATGATCACAAAATTTGGAAATATAATTTTTATGCTTGAAATCTAAAGTAGGTTCCTTTTCATTTTCTTTAGTTGGCTAGAAAGCATACTAAAAAAAACTTACAAACCTATCGCCTTACTTATTTTCCTAATGATTCCACATTCATGGTCAATAAGGAACCACTATGGAATCTCTATTTTGATAGATCCTATACATTACATGGTTCAAGAGTAGGAATCATTTTTCTCACTCCACCAGGTGACTTCATCCTGGAAGCTTTCAAATTGGCATTTCCTTGCACCAAAAACATGGAAGAGTATGAAGCCTTGATTATTGGATTAAAAATTGTTATCCAATAGAACATCACTCAAATATAGATCTATAGGGACTCTCAACTTATCATCAAAAAGGTCAACAATGAATATCAAACAAAGGATAATAAGCTTATCCCCTACAAGTGCATGGTTGATAGCTTCAAAAATTACTTCACCCATATCTAGTTTGAACAAGTTCCACCTTAATAAAAAATATGTTGATGCTATGGCCACCATTGGATCTTTACTCTAGACATATCGCAAGTTAGTCAAAAATGTGAGTTTATAGTAGAACAATACTAATTTTTGCATATGATGTAGGGTGATCCCACAAAGCTGGTTTACAATTTCTAAGAGGAACTGATTTTTGCTGAAATCACATAGTTTTAGAAAATATAACGATTTAAGCCTTAAAATGTTTCATTTTAAGGATTCCAATTGAAGAGTGTTTGATCAAACCACCTTATATTAAACCCCCTTGGATAGAACCTTGCTAGTTTTAAACCATAACTATAAATGAGTCTCCTTTACACCTATCAAAATGCTGATAAAAAATCACTTTTGATTTACCTTTTTGGGGATCAAATGAATTCATTAAAAATTTATTTCAAATGATTATGGTATTCCTCAAAATGAGCTATCCAATGAATATAATTTTAATATGTTTTGTTTTTATTATGTATTTGTTTTTTTAGTTTTATTAAACATAGGTTTTGAATCGAAAATGAAGGTCTATGTTCTACACATGTCGAAAAATAGAAAATTATCAAAATAAAATTTTAAAAAATATTTTAGTGTTGTGTATTGATGTCTTTGATCCATTAAAAAAAAAAAAATTGAATTTTGATACATACATAAAAAGTTATATTGTATACAGTCCGCCTATGTCTGAATTGCAATTGGTTTGACTTCGTAACTTGCTTAAGGAAAAAATATTCAATAAAAAACTATGAGACCAAATGAAAGTGCTATATATCATAGTTACAAATCTAAATTATAAAAAAATAGAATTTTATCCTTCTTACAAAAAAGTTATGTTGTATACGGTGAGCGTCAGTTTTTTAAAATGTTGTTTTCTAAAAAAACCAGTTTTCGTGGGAGATGGAAAAAGAAGTGCAATCTGATTCCAAAAATTTTGAAAAAAATATTTTTATAATCTATAGACAAAATTTGATAAGACTCTAGTTTGCATCATCTTCAAATTCCTCACAGTTTAACTGCTATAGGTTCCCGAATGTGAAGATTTTGTTAAAAATAATAATTTCAATGTCCAGTTTGGCCAAAAATTGTAAACCACTACTGTGGGATCACCCTGTACTTGATTATAAGATCAAATGCAAGATTGTTGGTCTCAAATCCCCTTGGTGCCATGACATATACACCTACCTCCATGGTCAAACCCTTCCACCCAATCTCACACACAACCAATGTAAATCTTTCATTCAACACACATCTTATTACACCCTCCTAGAATATAAAATTTATCGTCAATGTTATGATGGAAATATTCATTATGATGTTTAAACATGGAAAAATCTCACCTCCCATTGTAGGAGGTCCATCATGATATTTTTAGGGCACATAGTGGAATAGTATTCGTTAATAATGTTGGCAAAACAAGGATAGAAAAATAAGAAGGGGGGGTGAATTAGTTGTTACCAAAAGAAAACTTATACAACATTAATCAACCTTAAATCTCATATCTGATAAATAGCACATCAGAGACACATGAACACCAAGATTTTATACGTGGAAACCCTGTTAGGGGAAAAACCACGGTGGATGTTAATCCACAAGATTATACCCTGCTAGAAGTATAATGAAGAATGAAAAGGAATGCACTTGTATTCAGGCACACTACCTAGAGCACACTTCTTAGAAGGAAGGCTCACTACCTTACATAAAATAATCAAATTAAATCCATCTGATGAAGTTGAACTGAGAAAATAGCTTCTACAAAAGTTTGATTACAGTTCTAGTTAGGCGCACAAAAAATTCTATACAGTTTTCCACACTCTCCTCTTCTCTTGAATTATTTGACCTTTATTCACACATGTACACCTCTTGTACACACTGATAATTTCCTCTAAATGAGGAAAATAAACACTTATATATATATATATATGCTACACAGATTTACATCCATTATTCAGTTGGTCTCAAATAAAGAATAAATTACAACTGTCGGCCTCAATACATGAATAAATTTCAATACGCACCAACACAAGTTAGTCACAACATAGTGATGACCCAAATAAACACATTATAACATGCCAAACAATGAAATATTAATCTTCATGGATCCGCAACATGCTAATACCATCATGTCGACCAAGAACATGAAAACTCGAGCACACATTGGAAAAATATTTGATCATGAATACTCTGATCAATGCGAACGTACAACAAGGATAGAGTATGATTTAGAATCATCCATGAATGTCATAGATACATGCGCAACACATGAAATTACCATAATTTCATTTGCTTCATCCAAGAACACCATCTACAGAAACTGAATAACTATAGGAGCACAGATCTTCATAACTTCCACAAATCTTGATACAAACCTCTGAAAATTTTGGAAAAAATACTAGAAAGCTTCAGCAACAAACCCTTTGAAGTGCACCTTTAGATCTTCAACGTACAAAACTTTCCAACATTCTGACCTTCTCAGCTTCACTGGCTGCTAGCAATATTATTTTTATAATTTTCTCAATATCCCCAACATATACAACCTTAAGCATCGTTAATGCTAATAGTGTTGACATCTATGACAACCACATATCAGCAATACAACCACAACATCCAACAATCTCCCCCTTTGGCATTGATGGCAACACATGATGTGAAAAATAATGTCACCAACCCAACTAGCTCTTCTCCAAGAAGTTGGGTCCACAAAAAGCTCAAAAAGTGGAAGTGTTTTTGCTGTTTTTCAGAATTTGTCACACTTGGACTGAAAATTTGAGGCACTTACACAATGAATTTTTAAAAAAGTCGGTAATATGAAATTTAGAGATTTGAATCTAGTTTATAAATATGTAAATTATTCAAATACCCAAATTGTAGAAACTAAATTTTGATAAAGATCTATAAAAACCACTTTTTAAAAGTCCCCGTTTTTTTACCATACCATGCACGTGTACAGACAACACTTTTTGAATCAAATAAAATTATTTTACTAGTTCCTTTTGTGGAAAGAGAGCTAACAATATGAAGATTGATGAGGAATTTTTTTTGTAATTTTTTGTTGAATATATTTTTTTTTATTGGCCTTAATTGTTGTTTTTAAAAATCAACGTGTACGGACAGCATAATTTAACCTAAACTAAACTTTTTTTGAATTTTTTTTTTTCATTGTGTAAAGAATTGTCTAAAGATTGATGTCATATAATTTTTTTTCTAAAAACTTTAACCAAAAAAAAGTTATTAAAAAACAAAAAAAGTCTGATATTTCAAGTTTAATGACTAGTTTGCTTTGAAATTAATTAAAAAATAGAAAATATAATCCAATTTTAATAAAAATTATATATTTAAAAACTAGACATCATGTTCTGTAATGGATTTTAATTTTATAGATTGATTCAGAAAAAAAAGTCATCAACCATATTGTCAAAGTTGAACATTCTTCTTCAATCTGCCTTAGTTTTTTAGTTGCAGGTCGAAGGCTAAGGCTCGGATTGCCAAAGCTTTCCCGAACCTAAAACCAAGTCTGCAGGCGGGTTGGGAAACAATTTTTTTAATAACACATACGCATTATTGAAACAAAATGCATACGCGTTATTTTTTTACCCGTTGGGTAAAGGTAACACGTACGCGTTATCATAACGCGTACGCGTTATCATAACGCGTATGCGTTATCATAACGCGTACGTGTTTCATAACGCATACGCGTTTCATAACACATACGCATTTTTGATATATCTGTTTATCCTGATTTGACATTTTCTGATACAATACGTTTTTCCTGCAACATTCTTTTTCTGCAATACGGCCCGCAAGCTCGATTTTCTGAATTTTTTATTACAAATTTGTCTTGTGCAAGGCATATTCTATTGCAAATTGGTTGAAAAGTCAAGTGCAGGTTGAATTTTTTGAAGTGGAATCAAGTACAAGAATAATTTACAAGAAGATTCAAAAAAAAAAAATTGGATGTATTCATGATATTTTTGTGTACTTCAAAGTTCAAAGAAGAAAGGATCTTCATAGTACAAAGTGTTATTTGAATATTTGAAGGAGATAAAAATTTGAAAATTGGTTACAAGTAAATCATTTGTTTTTTCATCAAAAAGGGTTTTGTAACCATGGGATCAAAACAAAGACAAAGAAAAAAGTGTAGAATGTCAGTGACACCCGAAGAAATTCAAGCAAATAAAGATATGGAGGCAAAAAGACAAAAGGATAGAAGAGAAAGAATTCGTCAAATGAAAAATTTGGAAGCATCTACTTCAATGAATGTTGAAGAGAAAGTCATGAATGATGAAATGAATGTAGATGATGCGAATGTGGAGATGGTGAATATAGAAGAAAATACAATTATGGAGAGAAACTCAACTATGTCTTCAACTACAACTTTGAATGATATGGAAACAGTACATATGCAAATAACTTCGGGTATGTCTTCAAATCCACCTCTCAATGATATGGAAAATGCACCTATTCAAACAATCTCTCTAGGTATTCTTTCAAACCCAAGTCTTGATAATATCGATTTGGCTTGTTTAGATGAAGCTGGATACACCATTGATGATATCAATAATTATAGGGTTGGAAGAATGCAAAAACAAAAAAATAATGAAAATATATCTTATGAGAATGCAAATGCTAATCAAATCCCTCATATTGATGAAAATGAAAATGGAACCCCTTGTGTGAATGAAAATGAAACCCCTTGTGTGAATGAAAATGAAACCCCTTGTATGGATGAAGATGAAAATGTTTTTATTACAATTGAAAAAGATGTGTTAGATAACCTTCGTGGTAAAGTTTCTTGGAGACAAATTAGAACTTATGGAAATAAAATATATAAAATGTTTTTTATAGAAATAAATTAGGATTCCAATGTCAACTCATGGTGCAATTGATGAGAATGTGGAAAATGAGAAAAATGATGAAAAAATTAGGTATTTTTGTAAAACCAAAAAAGAAAGATGATTCAGTAGAACAAGTCATTTCTAGTGTTGCTAATGCTATTGATTTTATAGGTAAGAAAAGTTGATCTAAAGATAAAAATGCGGCTCGTCGTGCAATAACAACTGCTTTAGTTGATAAAGCAACTTCAAATAAAAGAATGTTAAGTAGGATTAGTAAATGTATAAAAGTAAATCCCAAAACTTTGATTAGAGCTGCTAAAAGAAGAGAAAATATTGAAAATGATCCAATTAATCAATGTTGGAGTTTTAGTGGTAGACTCCCAAGATCAGACATGAAATTAACTAATGAAATTAAATCTTTAATCTATAAATTTTGGCATGATAATACAAGAGTATCACCTAACATTAGAGATGTCTTAAAATTAAGGGTGGGTTCCAAAATTCGTGTACCTCATCCAAAGCATCTCTTAGATATGATTCAAATTGAATTATATAAAAAAAATTTAGATGCTTCAATCTTACCATTGAATATTAAAATAAGTCAAAGATCATTCGAAAAGTGTAAACCTTGGTATGTTAGAATTAATAAGCAATGAATCTCTTGTTGTTGTAAGACTCATGTACAATTTCGTTATTATTATGATAGTTTTCGATATATATGATGCACTTTGCATGTTAACCAAATTATGTAGGACATTTGTGGTATTAATATGCCACCTGAAAGAATCAAAGATTTTATATCAGGTTTGTTTTGTAAACCCTCTAATGGAAACTTATTTTATTTAAAATCATGTATTTCTAGAGAATGTGATAGATGTGCTAACTTTTCATTATTAGGTGAATGTATGCATGAAATTAGTTTAAATGAATTTGGACAACAATCAATAGATTTAAAAAGATTCAAAAATGTTGAGTATTCTTTAAAAGATGGAAAAACTAGAAAACGTTGTGAGCTAATTATGGAAAAAAATACTGTGCATGCATTTATTAAAGAATTTAAAGATAAGATTGTACCTAAATATGTTCAACACTCTCAGTATGCTCATTGGCTTGATAATCAATTTCGTTTATGTAAAAACACATTCCCAATTGGAACTATATTGTCGGTTGTTGATTTTGCTGAAAATTATACTCTTGCTCCACAAGAAGAAATTCAATCACAGTATTATAATTCAGTGCAAGTATCTATTTTTGTTCATATTGTTTATAGACATGCAGATGATAGTAGAGAAGATAATAGAATTTTTTTGAGAGAGTACCATTTTTATGTAAGTGATAATCGATTACATTCATCTGAGTTTGTTCAATATTGTTTTGATATATTTTACAAAAATTTAAAAGAAAGAGGAATTCAATTGCTAGAACATCTCATATGGTCAGATAATTGCACGGGTCAATTCAAAAATGCTAGGATGTTTTATTGGTTATGTAGAGTTCATAAGGAAAATAATATCCAGCACATATGGAGTTTTTTTGAAGCCGGTCATGGTAAGGGAGAACACGATGGAGCAGGTGCATGTGTGAAAAGAGCTCTTGCTAGAGAGCAACTAAAATTTGAGGATGCTGCAAAATTTAGAGATGCACATGCAATTGTAGATTGGTGCAATACCAAATTATCTACAAGAGTAAGTGAGAGCTCAATAATTCACCGCTTCTTTTGGTTAGTTGAAGAAAATGATATTTGTTCTCGACAAGATTGTGAAACAATTAATGGATCTGCAAAATGGCATTCATTTAAGAGTTTGAATGCAAACACATGGACAATATGGACAAGGGAGTTGGCATGCTTTTATCAATTTTGTATTGCAGGTGATTGGGAGGCTTGTGAAAATATGGAATGGGTTGAACAATGGCAACAAAGAACCTTAACACCTACATCGACACATGTTCAACATGGAACAATAATTGAAGATAATCAAGTGTTCGCATCAGATGATTATGACCGTGTTTCTGATCTTGTACAAGAAGGTACATTATTTATTGAGATGAATTTTATATGTATGCATGTTTATATACATGAATTAAATATAAGTCGTGCTCTTTATTGAATTTTTTATCTATTTTTGTAGGACATGTGTATACTGTTGTTGCACCCGAGGGGAATGAAGAGGAGATAGAGCACTGGTTGGCTAGATGTGTTGAGAGAAAATATAAGTTGGTACATCCTAGAGTGGATGATGATAACTTTGAGTATCCAAATGGTTCAGTCATTGTTGTTGGCACCTGGCTTTGAAAATATTTGATAAGAAAGAATGGCTTGCCTGCATTTGAAGATTATGAAAGACATAAGAAGATTATACATTATTCACATTTGATTTTGGCAACCAATATAAAACTAGTTAGATATCACGGGAGGCCTGCTAATAAAGTTTTATGGACACTTTCAATGGATGATCATGAGACAATCATAGATGCATTACAAAAAAGAGAGGATGTGGATGGTACAACAAAGTAAATAAATATTGGTAAGTATATCTAGTTGTATGTATATATTTAATTGATATATATATTTGTCTTTAAATTCATTTCCTTATTAAAGTTTTATATCATTTTTTGTTTCAGGTCTCCCTTGATACTAGATGTTTTACAAAAAAGAGAGGAGATGCACTCTTATTAAAATGGAATTCGAATCTATAGACAGGTAACTATATATAGTTGTAGATACATTTAGTTGAGAGTATAAATATAAAACTAAATTTAACTCATTGTCATTTTATAAAAAGTTTATAATTTATTTCATATCCCCTTAAGCCATCCTCGTATGTTCCATTAATCCATCCGCTTGCATCCCCTTTAAGTCTCTCTATTAATTCCCCTTAATTCATTCTATTAGGACCCCTTAATCCATATCCTTGTATATCTATCCTTAATCCATCCTCTTGCATCCCCTTAAGTCACTCTCTCAACACCCCTTAAGACATCCCCTTAAGCCATCCCCTTAGGTCACATGGTTTAGAGTTTAGGGTTTCTAGGGTTCATGAGATGCTTAGAATAACAAATTTATATGGATTAATGGTTTAGGGTTGATCTCCTAGGATTTAGGTCACATGGTTTAGGGTTTAGGGTTTCTAGGGTTCATGTGATGCTTAGAATAATAAATTTATATGGATTAATGGTTTAGGGTTGATCTCCTAGGATTTAGGTCACGTGGTTTAGGGTTTAGGGTTTCTAGGGTTCATGTGATGCTTAGAATAACAAATTTATATGGATTAATGGTTTAGCGTTGATCTCCTAGGATTTAGGTCACGTGGTTTAGGGTTTAGGGTTAAGGGTTTAGGACCCTTAAGTCATATCCTCTTACATGTACCCTTATTCCACAATCTTGCATCCCTTAAGTCACTCGCATAATTCCCCTTAAGCCATTCTCATAGGACCCATTAAGCCATACCTTAGGGTTCATGACATGCATCCCATTCATCCATCCTATGGAAAACATCATTTGAATTTTTATGAAATTTATAAGATCCAATTTTGTAACTTTTACTATATATTTACTTAAATGAATCAAAAAAATTATAGAACTACTTACAGTTTACATTAATTATTTTTGCAGGTTCTCATCAAGTCGGTCTACCATGCGATTGTCACTGAAAAATTATTTTATCAAGAGACTATGTAAATATCAATTTTTGGTCTTCACGTAAAAATTGATAAGCTAAATAATTGGATATACATGTGCACACATATATGTTTCATCATGTTGTATAGTTGTATGATTTTCAATTAACTTATTAGTAGCATTTTAAAAATCTCATTCCAATTTTATAGATTATACATTTCATATAATTGTTCAAATATTTTCTAGAATTGGTAAATAGTTAAAATTATGTGAGCTCTTAATTTATTATGAATATAATCTAAACTATTTAAGGAATATTTAAATTTATCACCTTTAACCATGTGATAAATTATATATTTATGAAATTTGATTGTAGAGATAAGAATTTATATCTAGTGCATGTATTACTTGAAAATTAGATAAAATATCTAGATCTACATATACATATGAGTGCATATAATCATCAAAATGAACATAACATGATCATAATTGACTGCATATATATAATCATCACATTAAAGTCATCTGATATAAATAAACAAAAATATGTATATGTCAAGTCCAACACATAAAAGTTTAAATAAAACTAGAGATGTCTAGTCTATTTAAAATTTAAAACCATTTAACTATCAGGCTGATCAGTCAAATCAAGTCTCCTCTTTGTTCCAAGTCAATTAGATGTACCTGCATCATGCTGTAAAAGAGTACAAGTAACTTGAAATTAGATTTAAATTTATTTATAAATTTTGATATAATTAAACATATTTAAACCTGACAAAATATAAACTTTTGGATAAAAAAAATAAATTAATTAAATATCTAGTAAATACAATAAAAATGATTTTTAAGACATGAATAATTTACCATATGATCATGTGGATCTACTGGAACATTTTGTTCAATGGGTAGCATAACTGTCACTTGAGAAGATTCAAATGCCTAATCTACTATATCCTGCATATTCATATAAAGCAATCAATATGTTAAAACCTCGAATATATATATATATATTTAAAAGATCTGTAAAAATTGTTTAGGATATTTAGTAAATTTTACAACCTTGAATGATATGACCTCAAGATCACGCACCTGAGATTGCCCATGCATAAATGTTGACGATGTCTCAGGTGCACCTGCAATGGGTGTCTCATGAAATGCCTGCATATATATGTACAACAATTTGTATAGATCATTCACGCATGTGTATGTAAATGTAAAAATTAAATTAGATCTATGATGTGTATTTAATTCAAACTTAACAAACTTTTTGAAAGAACGCACCTGGGCTGATGATGACTCAGGAGCGCTCACCACAACTTGTGCTTGGTCAGCACTAGGCATGCTCATCTGACCTCCCTGCATCTAGATATAATATATATCAATCACACATCATGTGTAGACATTCAAAATAAATTAGATATATATATCCACACAAACTAAATTTAATATGTATTGGTTTAAGTACCTGACCAAAAGGTGAGCCCATATCTACAACACTCGACATATAGACATGATCATTTTGAGTTTCAGGCATAGTCTGATCATGCGTCTACACCAAACACTTATTGAATTAATATTGTATATATATATAATTTGATGTTATTATTTAAACGTGAATTTTGCACATTCCAAAAAAAAAAAATTAAGTTCAAAAGATGAACATACCTGTGTAAGATGATGCTCAGAATATAGTAAATCCATAAATGACTCTGTCTCAAACGTAGGTGGGTCACCTAAAGTGGATGCCTGAGTATTCCTATTGTTGGAGCCTCCATGCTCTTTATTGACCACTTCGGTCGCTGCCTGTGAAGTCTGATGAGTGAGATGTCCTGAAAGTGAACTCAATGATCCTAATGTCGATAGCATGGTTTGTTGCTGAAATGTAGCAGGAACACCAGGAGAAGCAGGAGGAACAATAGGAGCAATTGGAGCACGTCGCTGAGGATCAACACGTGCTCCTAATCTATATTGGGGCATTCCACACCCAGCTCCCTGAAATGACCTCATATCAAAATAGTTGGGTTTTAAACCCAACTCAAACTCTGCCCATAACTTTCTCAAAAAGTATAGGGGCACCTTAGAATTTCCATGTGGTGGAGTATCAAACACCATCCACCATCTATCCCAAAAATGTGCAGCTATCAAGGGGTGCCTACACCATAAAATTGAAATTCACTTTTTGGTGGGTGGAATTGGTTGGCTAGTTTGGGGGTTAAAAAAATACTGGCACAGGGCTTCTTTGGTAATTTTAAGGTCATTAATTTCTTTATAAGACAATCCATCTGCATAGAATTGTCTCCTCTCGTCTCTCCATTGATGGAACCTATCTAGGTCCACATCAATAGATCGAATAGAATCGACAATAGTTTGCATCGTAGATGCAAACCATGAGAGATGGGGGGGAATTCTAGGCTCATTTTTTATCAGATCTATATTTTCTTGAATGACCGTAAGATTTTCCCTAATGCTCTCTCTCAACTGATCCTGGTCTACTATAGGGGGTGGGGGGTTAGGAGGTGGAGGGTTTGGAGGAATGGGGTTTTCTGGTGGTGGTGGGTTAGGATCTATGGGATCTATAGGAATATGTGGTTCAGGCATAAAATCCTCAATGTTAAATAGTGGATCCATGTGAATGTACAACCAAATGGCAACTGCACATGTTAAACAATTAAAAAATATATATCAACAGACTAATTAAATAATGTAGACAATTTGAAAGAACTATTTAAAAATCACATTGAATGTACACAAATCCAAAATTCAATTCATTTGAAGACCATTCGATTTATCATTAAAAAATCCATAATGTTTATGAAAAATCCATAGCATGTACACATTAAAGTTTATAATTTAAGTTTGTACAAGTTTTGAAAATTTCAAATTTGTGGTTTACAATTTGATTTTTGCGTAAGGGTTTGTGTTCATATTTTAGAATGTAGGGCTTAGTGTCTGTGGTTTTCTTGATTAATGATATGTGATTATGTATGGTTTGGAGTTTACATATAGTCTGAAAGATATCTAGGTTTTATGGTTTAGGGTTGATAGATAGGATTATATGGCTCATGTGATGTATACATATAAGGTTGTAGACATCTATTTCAAGATTTGGGGATTTTGAAAGTTATATATGTATATTAGAATAATGTAATAACCATTAAGATCTAGAAATTAAAAAAATTGGTTATAAGGATACATTTAAACATATTAAGGATACATTTAAACATATAATAATAGAAACGTAGGAATCATGGTATTTGAAAAGGGGAAATGATAATAGGAGTTACCATAGAACACCCTAGAATAATAATGAAGGAAAATCTATAAGTTGATGTTCTAGGACCCCCTTTGACAAAATGGTAACAATCGACCTAGATTATGTTGAATCAAGAGTGAAGGAAATGAAAATTCAATATGTTATGACTAAAAGTCTATGGTTGTTATAACAAATTGAGGGAAATGCATTGTCTTGTGATACCTCACAATTATATCTACTAAAAATAAACTTTGTTGATCACACCTAAAGACCTCATTGTTATATAAGTTTGTAAATAAACTCTTTGAAAACTAAGATTGTGAGAAACAAAAATTGAAGAAATAAGACTAAAACTCTATGTGTTTTAAAAAGTTCCACTAGTATTCATGATTTTTAAATCCTTATGAAACCATCAAAAACCTTAGGTACCTAAGTACGGGGATATTGGCTCAAATACATAGTTTCAAAACTAAAAAACTACTAGAGTACATGGATTTTAATGACAACAAAACCCTAGAATAGAACAACCTTTAAACAAACATCATAAAAAAATTGAGGGAAATTATCTATGATTTAGGGTGTAATGGGCCCAATATATATGCACATGATATATTTTTTTGAAGGATTTTTTAATATATTGATTTAAATTGTATGCATGTGTGCATATGTATTTGTAAATTAATTCATTGCATCTTCTTAAGTTGGCTTCTAGTTTAAAAACAAGTTGAACATATTGAATATGTTCATATAAACAACTTGAATATGTTTAAGAAAAAATTCAAGAACACATAGAAGAACAAGTTGAAAAAGAACATGTTAAATAATAGATTAGAAAAACCATTGTTAGAGATGCAAAATTGGAGAATTCAGTTCAAAAAGACATTGCTAATAGATTTATTTTTCAAGTTTAAGATAAAAAATTTAATCGATATAGATGAAGAATTTTTTAAAATACGATTTCATCTAGGGATATGTTGCTTTATATTAATAATTTTATCACAATAATTCTAACTTGAACCATAGATGGGCTAATTATAACTTGAACCATAGACCCTAATTATAACTTGAACCCTAATGTATTCTAACTTGAACTCTAACCCTAATTGTAATTAAATCGGGTATCATAACCTTAGTTGAACACTAACCCTAAATGCATATAAACTTTTTAATCATAAACCTAATTAAATATTGATTTAATGTTTAACTCTCACCAAAATTACAACCATTTAACTCTAGACTCTTAATTTAATTTTTACCCCAACCCTAGAACCCTACACCAATTGATGGGGCTAATTCTAACTCCAACCCTAACCTGCATCTTAAATTTTAATTCATAATTTCATAATCCTAACCCTAACCCTAATAAAAATATAACCCTAACTTTAAACCTAGTTGAATACAAACCCTAACCTCAACCCTTACCCGAATATTTATCTTAGAACCCTAACCCTAGAATGAATTTTAACCCTAGAAGCAAGTAATTGAATTCTTTAATATTAAACAAGTAAACCTAATCATAACCCTAATTGTAATTTTGAAATCTAACTATATAATATATATTAAAGTTTAAGCCAAACCCTAATTGTACCCTAGATTTAACCTAATTTTAACCTACAAATAGGGTTTTAGTTTACGTTTTCTAGGGTTTTAGTTTACGTTACGTTTTCTAGGGTTTTAGTTTACGTTTTCTAGGGTTTTAGTTTACGTTACGTTTTCTAGGGTTTTAGTTTACGTTTTCTAGGGTTTTATTTTACGTTACGTTTTCTAGGGTTTTAGTTTACATTTTCTAGGGTTCTAGTTTACGTTACGTTTTCTAGGGTTTTAGTTTATGTTTTCTAGGGTTTTAGTTTACATTACATTTTCTAGGGTTTTAATTTACGTTTTCTAGGGTTTAGGTCCAAAGATTAATGGTCTGAGTAAATTAGTTTTTTAGAACCTACAGTTTAGGGTTTCAAATTTCAAAACTAAATGTGTCGAATTTAGGTTTTCGATTTAAAATTTTATGTTGTTTGTTTCGTTGATGTTTTTGGTTAATTAAATGCAGTTTAAAAACTATTAAATATTAAATTAAAATAAACTAAACAAAAATAACTAAATAGCAATTATAAAACAAAAATAACTAAATAGCAATTATAATGCAAAAATATTGTAGAATTCAACCAACCTGGAGGTTGTTGAGGTCAGGTGTGTCGACGGGAGGAGGTGAGAGTCAAAATATGGCAAATTTCGGCCGTCCAAAACGCGTACATGATCTGCTTCTTCTTCTCCTAGCGCACTGAACTCCACTATGAAAATGACTTTCACAGTCACTTATTTAAAAAAAAAAAATAGTCTTTAGAAAGGCGTACGCATTGTGAAATGCATACGCGTTGTGAAACACGTACGCGTTTCATAACGCGTACGCATTTTAGGTTCGTATCCTCGAACCATAACGCGTACGCGTTATTGATTTAGGATCGTGTATGCAATACAAAACGTGTATGCGTTTTGCGCAAGAATTTTTTTTCCATCTAAAGCTTCCCCTCTTCATGGACCCAACTTCTTGCACCAACCCGCAAGATTGTTGGTCTCAAATCCCCTTGGTACCATGACATATACACCTACCTCCATGGTCAAACCCTTCCACCCAATCTCACACACAACCAATGTAAATCTTTCATTCAACACACATCTTATTACACCCTCCTAGAATATAAAATTTATCGTCAATGTTATGATGGAAATATTCATTATGATGTTTAAACATGGAAAAATCTCACCTCCCTTTGTAGGAGGTCCATCATGATATTTTTGGGGCACATAGTGGAATAGTATTCATTAATAATGTTGGCAAAACAAGGATAGACAAATAAGAAGGGGGAGTGAATTAGTTGAAACCAAAAGAAAACTTATACAACATTAATCAACCTTAAATCTCATATCTGATAAATAACACATCAGAGACACATGAACACCAAGATTTTATATGTGGAAACCCTATTAGGGGAAAAACCATGGTGGATGTTAATCCACAAGATTATACCCTGCTAGAAGTATAATGAAGAATGAAAAAGGAATGCACTTGCATTCAGGCACACTACCTAGAGCACACTTCTCAGAAGGAAGGCTCACTACCTTAGATAAAATAATCAAATTAAATCCATCTGATGAAGTTGAACTAAGAAAATAGCTTCTACAAAAGCTTGATTACAGTTCTAGTTAGGCGCACAAAAAATTCTATACACTCTTCCACACTCTCCTCTTCTCTTGAATTATTTAATCTTTATTCACACATGTACACCTCTTGTACACACTGATAATTTCCTCTAAATGAGGAAAATAAACACTTATATATATATCTGCTACACAGATTTACATCCATTATTTAGTTGGTCTCAAATAAAGAATAAATTACAACTATCGGCCTCAATTCATGAATAAATTTCAATACGCACCAACACAAGTTAGTCACAACATAGTGAGGACCCAAATAAACACATTATAACATGCCAAACAATAAAATATTAATCTTAATGGATCCACAACACACTAATACCATCATGTCGACCAAGAACATGAAAACTCGAGCACACATCGGAAAAATATTTGATCACGAATACTCTGATCAATGCAGACATACAACAAGGATAGAGTATGATTTAGAATCATCCATGAATGTCATAGATACATGCGCAACACATGAAATTACCATAATTTCATCTGCTTCATCCAAGAACACCATCTACAGAAACTGAATAACTGTACAAGTACAAATCTTCATAACTTCCACAAATCTTGATACAAACCTCTGAAAATTTTGGAAAACATACTAGAAAGCTTCAGCAACAAACCCTTTGAATTGCACCTTTAGATATTCAATGTACAAAACTTTCCAACATTCTGACCTTCTCAGCTTCACTGGCTGCTAGCAATATTATTTTTATAATTTTCTCAATATCCCCAACATATACAACCTTAAGCATCATTAATGCTAATAGTGTTTACATCAATGACAACCACATATGAGCAATACAACCACAACATCCAACAATCTCCCCCTTTGGCATTGATGGCAACACATGATGTGAAAAATAATGTCACCAACCCAACTAGCTCTTCTCCAACAATCTCCCCCTGAGATTGTGCACTCTTTCATTTTTCCTTCTTCTCCTATATTTTTCACATTTCTCTTTTCTCCCCCTTTTACATTAATGAAAAAGGTACACATTCTCTTATCACATATTTGAATCATCTAACTACTCCCCATGAGCAGTAGCCACCACAACATCAATCTGGAATAAGATATGGCTATGAATTCATGGATTGATACAAAAAATTGCATCTTAGTTCTGATCAGGAAGGGAAATCACCCCTAACTTGCCTTTGAGGTACTCAAAAGTATCCTTAGGTAACGACTTAGTAAATATTTCTATAATTTTCTCCTTGGTAGGTATGTACTCCAGTCTAACTTCTTTGTCACTCACTTTATCTCTCAAAAAGTGATATTTGATGGATATATGCTTTGTCTTTGAATGCAGCACTAGATTCTTGGAAATACTAATGGCACTTGAATTGTCACAAAATATAGCAATGGGTTCTTCATACTCAATTTTGACATCTCTCAATATTTTCTTCATCCACAATACTTGGGTACAACTATTTGCAGCAACAATATATTTTGCCTCGGCAGTAGACAATGAAACAGAATTCTACTTTTTGCTTAGCCAAAATACCAATTTCTTCCCTAAGAAGAATGCACCACCACTAGTACTCTTCCTATCATCCACATCTCCTACCCAATCAGCATTAGTGAAAGAATTTATGATAATATCATCATCCCTAGGATACTAAAGACCAAGATCAATTGTCCCTTTCAAATATCTAAAAATTATTTTCACAGCAATTACATGAAACTCTTTAGGATCAGCTTGAAATCTAGCAACCATGCATACAACATTCATTATATCTGGCCTAGTCTAAGTCAAATAGAGTAATCCACCAATCATTGAATTTTATCTTGTCTAATTTGATTTAGGAGAATCATCATTCTTTTTAATTTTTCATCCGATTATCATAGGTGTACCAACTGGCTTTGAATCTTCCATGCCAAACTTTTTCAGTAGCTCTTTCACATACTTAGACTGAGATATGAAATTTCCATCATCTAACTAAGTGATTTGCAATCCTAAAAAGAATTTCAACTCTCCTATCATTGAAATTTCAAACTCACTATTCATTTCATCAGCAAACTTCATACACAAATCATCATCACCTTCAAAAATAATGTCATAATAAAAGACTTCAGTGATCAATTCTTTATTCTGATCCAACTTGAAATACAAATTGTTGTCAGTAGTACCTTTATTGAATCCAAGCTTCAACAAGTATTTATCCAATCTAGCATACCAAGTTCTAGGAGCCTTCTTAATTCCATATAGATCTTTCTTCAATTGGCATACCATGACCTTTTCATTAGTCAATTGAAATCCATATGGTTGTTCAACATAGACTTCTTCTTCTAGCTGACCATTCAAAAATGTTGACTTTACATTCATTTGATAAACTTTATAATTCTTGAAAGTAGCATAAGAAATAAATAATCTTACAGCTTCAATTCTAGCAAGAGGAGCAAAATTTTCTTCAAAATCAATACCTTTCATTTGTGAGTATCCTTTGCAAACCATTCTTGCTTTGTTTTTTAGCACTTCACCTTGCTGATTCAACTTATTCTGGAACACCCACTTGGTTCCAATCATTTTTTTTTTTTTGAGGTCTAGGAACAAGATCCCATGTATCATTCTTCTCTATATGCATTATTTCTTCTTTCATGGCTTCCATCCAATGTTCATCTTTGCATGCTTCATTGATATTGCTAGGCTTAGCTTTGGAAATTAGACAGTACTCTTCTAAAATTCTTCTTCTAGTTTGCACACCTTTGCTCTTCTCTCCTATGATTTGACTTTTAGAGTGATTTCTCCTTACATATTTTGGAGTTTTAAGATTTTCTCTAACCTCTTGTTCTTGTGTTCTTTCTTTTGCACTTCTGCTAGTCTTTGCCTCTTGGTTCACCAAAATAATCTAAAGTTGATTCTGTGTCTAAACATCATTCTTAGTATTATAATTTTTATCATTTTTATCATATCCAATATATCTAGATTGTCTAACAATATCTTTATCAACTTTGACATTTGCACTTTCAACCATTTTCTTTAACCTTTTATTAAAGCACCGGTAAGCTTTACTTCTAGTAGAGTAACCCAAAAAGATTCCTTCATCACTTCTAGCATCAAACTTGCCTATATCATCATCTCTCTTGATGTAACATTTGTTTCCAAAACATTTGAAATACTTGACAGTATGCTTATAACCAAACCATAGCTCAAAAGATGTCTTACCATAATTATTGTTGACATACACCCTGTTAATGGTATACACAGCAATACTTACAACTTCTCTCTAGTAGAAATGAGAAACATTTGCTTCCTGCATCATGGTTCTAGTAGTGTCTAGAATGGTTATGTTCTTTATTTCAACAACTCCATTTTGTTGAGGGGTCCAGGGAGCAAATAACTGTCTTTGGATTCCATGCTCTTCATAGAAAGAATTGAATTCATGGGAAGTGAATTCACCACCTCTATCTGATCTTAGACATTTGATCTTTTGACCTATCTCATTCTCTTCCATAGCTTTGAAACTTTTGAACTTTTCTAATGCTTCATATTTTTCTCTTAAGAAAGCAACCCATATCATTCTAGAATAATCATCAATGAGCAACATAAAATACCTTTCACCTTGTAGACTTATGATTCTAGATGGACCACATAGATCAGTATGTATCAAATCCAGTACTCCATTAGAGCTATATTGTTTGCTCCACAAAGAATTTACTGTTTGCTTTATCATCTCACATTCCTTGCACATAGTGTTAGTAGGCTTCACTAACCTAGGAAAATCTCTAACTGCTTGAGTAGAGCTTATCTTGACAATGTTATCAAATTTCACATGACACAACCTCCTATGCCATAACCAGCTTACATCAATTTGAGCAATCAAAAAAATTTCACTAGCAACCCTCAAATGAAAGATATTACCTTTTGTCTTTGTACTTGAAGCAATCATATTTTTAGAACTTCCCCTTGTTTTGCATTTACCATCCTTGAATTGAAGATTGTAACCCTTGTCTACCATCTTTCTAACACTTAACAAGTTGTTTTTTAAGCCTTCTACATAAAGAACATCATCAGTATTATGCTTACCACCAAAATAAATAGTGCCTTTTCCACGAATCACACCAGAAGTGTTATCTCCAAATCTTACAACACCACCATCATAGTCTTCCAAGCTTACAAACTTTATTTTGTCACCAGTTATATGATGTGAGCATCTGCTGTCAATTACCCACTCATCCTTTTCTTCATTTTTTTCTACAAGAGCTTTCGCAACATTCACATTACTAGTAGATTTAGTGGACACCTGACCATTTTCTTTGATAGCAATAAATACCCATTCATCTTCATTTCTAGTTTCTTTATCAGATTCTTCCTCAGTTACACCATCTTCAACATAATAGAATTTCCTTTGAAATCTAGTCTTCTTAGGTTTGTCCTTAGAAACTCTCTCAGAACATCAAGATGCAAAATGACCTATTTTACAACAAGAAAAACATTTAATAGGTAACTTTCCTTTGTACTTACCATAACCTTTGGCTTCTCTTTTCACAATCAATGTTCCAATTCTTCTAATTCTCTTCCTTCATCTTCAATATTTTTCATCTCATCTTCATATTTGAATGTCCTTTTGGAACTCTCACCTGGATTGTATCTCTATTGGATTTTTTTGGATACTGTAGCTTTGAATGCAAATTCAGTCTTAGGAACAGATTCACCAAATTCACTTAACTCAAAGGCAACACGTTTTCCAATCAACATGTCTTGTAATATTTGACACTGTCATGAGTTCATCAATAGCATGAGCTCTTGTTTTGTAGGAGGGAGGCACAGATCTAAGTATCTTAGCCACAATTTATTCTTCATCCAAGGTTCCACCAGAACATCTAATGCTCATCACTAGTTCATTTATCTTTTGATAAAAAGAGAGGATATTCTCATCTTCAAGTCTTCCCACTTCCCTTTTAGACTTTGTAGCTTAGCACTTTTCACTAGCACATCTCCTTCATACAATGTTTCCAACTTTTTCCAGATCTGGTATGCAGTCTTCAATCCTCACATTTTTCATCTTTGAATTTGTCAAAGCACTCAATAATGCTTCAATAGTGGGTAAACCCATAATAGTGGTTTACAATTTTGATGAGGAAAGAAATTTGTAAAAATTCTCACACATTCAAAATTCCATGTTTTAAAGGGTTCGTTCAAACTAGGGGGTTCACACGAACCCAAAAGAGGGGTTTGTTTGAACCCCTAGTTCGAGCAAACCCCCTTTTGCATGGTACGTTCGCTCAGACCCTATAATGTCATGTTGTAAAAAATATGTTTGTGTTGGGTATTGATGTCCTTGATCCATTAAAAAAAAAAAAAATTGGATTTTGATACATACAGAAAAAATTATGTTGTATGCAGTCCACCTATGTCTAAATTGCAATTGGTTTGACTTCGAGACTTGATTAAGGAAAAATATTCAATTAAAATCTATGAGACTAAATGAAAGTGCTAGATATCGTAGTTACAAATCTAAATTCAAAAAAAAAAAGAATTTTATCCTTCATACAAAAAAATTTATTTTGTGTGTATGGTGAGTGTCACTTTTTAAAAATGTTGTTTTCTGAAAAAAATCAATTTTCGTGGGAGATGGAAAAAGAAGTGCAATCTGATTCGAAAAAAATCAAAAAAATATTTTTAGAATCTACAAACAAAATGTGATAAGAATCTAGTTTGCATCATCTTCAAATTCCTCATGGTTTAACTGCTATAGGTGCCCGATTGTGAAGATTTAGTTAAAAATAATAATTTCAGTGTCCAGTTTGGCCAAAAATTCTAAACCGCTATTGTGGGATCACCCTAGTCCTAGTATTAGCTTTTGCTTACTTGATGTCATCTTCAAAGGATGGACCATTCTGAGGAATAGTATATGCACTTTGTGTAATCTTCTAGAAAGGTTCTCCAATGCACTTCAAATGACACTCCATTCTGACTTTTCATAAAGATTAGTTTGTACCATTGAATCTAGGACTATCCTTCTTGTATGATGCCATCTCAGATCTCCTCAAGTTGTTAGGCTTCTTCAGAGGAACTATCTCTGATACCAATTGTTGGAAAAATAAGGATAGACAACTGAGAGGGGGAGTGAATCAATTGTTACCAAAAGAAAACTTATACAACATTAATCAACCTTAAATATCAGATCTAATAAATAACAGTGTAAGCATAAATCAATAACACATCAAAGACACATGAACACCAAGATTTTATATGTGGAAACCCTATTAGGGGAAAAACCATGGTGGATGTTAATCCACAAGATTATACCATGTTAGAAGTATAATGAAGAGTGAAAAAGGAATGCACTTGCATTCAGGTGCACTACTTAGAGCACACTTCTCAGAAGGAAGTCTCACTGCCTTACATAAAATAATCAGATTAAATCCATCTGATGAAGTTGAACTGAGAAAATAGCTTCTACAAAATCCTAATTACAGTTCTAGTTAGACGCACAAAAACTTCTATACACTATTCCACACTCTGATCAAACATCTTCACACTCTGCTCTACTCTTCAATGATTTGACCTTTATTCGCACATGTAAACCTCTTGTACACACTAAGCATTGCCTCTAAATGAGGGAAAAAAACACTTATATATATCCGCTACATGGATTTACATCCACTATTCAATCAGCCTCAAATAAAGATTAAATTACAACTGTCAGCCTCAATACATGAATAAATTTCAATGTGCACCAACACAAGTTAGTCACAACATAGTGAGGACCCAAAAAAACACCTTAGAACATGCCAAACAATAAAATATTAATCTTCATGTATCTGCAACATGCTAACACCATCATGTCGGCCAAGAACATGAAAACTCAAGCACACATTGGAAAAATCTTTGATCATGAATACTTCGATCAATGCGGATGTACAGCAAGGATAGAGTATGATCTAGAATCATCCATGAATGTCACAAATACATGCACAACACATGAAATTACTATAATTTCATCTTCTTCATCCAAGAACACCATCTACAAAAATTGAATAACTATAGGAACACATATCTTCATAACTTCCACAAATCTTGATGCGAACCTCTGAAACTTTTAGACAACATAGTAGAAAGCTTCAGCAAAAAACCTTTTGAAGTGCACCTTTAGATCTTCAATGTACAGAACTTTCCAACATTCTTACCTTCTTAGCTTCACTGGCTGCCAACAATATTATTTTTACAATTTTCTCAATATCCTCGACATATACAGCCTTAAGCATCATTAATGCTAATAGTGTTGACATCAATGACAACCACATATTAGGAATGCAACCACAACATCCAACAAATAAATCTTCTCAAGATAGGATATTATTGTCATATTATGGAGCATGATGCATATTAATATTTTAAGTGATGCTTTGCATGCCAACAACATGGAGATATTATTCATGTACCACCATAAGTGTTGCAACTTATTATCTCCCTTGGCCCTTTTTCTTGATGGGGCCTTGACTTAGTTGGTGAGATTCATCTATCTTCCTCCAATGGACATAAATTCATCATTAGCATCATGGAATATTTTACAAAGTGGGTAGCATCCATCCCCCTCACCTTCATCACATGAACCCAAATATCCAAATTCTTCCTCTACTATAGCATCTACCATTATGGCATTCAATCCACCATCTTCACTGATAATGGTAAATCATTCAAAAACCATGAAGTTTGCACTCTATGTGAATGATTCCACATCCAACTACTAGATGAATCACTCAAAAACATTTAGCTCAAGCAGTTCTATGCTTAAATTCACACTACATCCCACATATTCCAAAATCAAAAAAAAATATTGAAAATGGTAAAAAGAAATAATTCATCCTATGGTAAAAACCACCTTTTATGACACCTTGGACAAATTCCATGTGATTCAAACCTATTAAGAAAGTGCCATATGTAGTAGACATATCCATTATCTTGATAGTCCTTGCACTACTTTCATGTTATCCATTACCACCACATTATTACCATTGCCCCCTATCCTCCTATCACTTCCATCATTCCTATCCACCCCATCACTCAACTTCATGCATGCATCTATGGAAATATCCTACTAATCCCTGCATGTGGTTACAAACTTCATACCTCACACACTAGGATGTAACATAATCAACATCCCTTATACATATTATATACATTATAAATAGTGTCATTCCCATTCATCACCATCTAGGTTCATCATTTTTTATATATGTCTATAGGTCCCATGCTTTTGATTTCCATGTTTTCAAGATCTTCGCACAAATTGATATTTCAACATTATCCAATAGTCCATTTTTGGTCAATGTACCTTGGTCATCTTTTGCATCCTCAATTCTACTCATCCATAATTTTCCTTCGCTAATTTTCCTTTGCAGGGTATATCATTACTCAAATCAAGTAACATCTACCCATCCATATTTTTTTGGAAAAAGGTAATCAAGGTGTATCTCACGTTATTGTTACTTTGGATTTTCTTTATCTTTATTTTAATTTCCTACTTTATCTACTTAGGGTTGACACAATCCTTCATATCATGGCAGGATTTGACTAGTGAAACTAGGGGTAGGTTCTTGACTTTCATGTGTCGTGTTTACATGGTTGTCTTGTTTTTTCCCATTGAGGCCCATTAAGACCTTGTGTTATGCTAGGCCATTCCTTCTATTTTTTATTTTCTATCATATCCACCAAGGCCCCTTGCAACCTTGTGAGATATTAGGTTAATCTTTTTTTGTTGAGTCAATCCTATGCACGTTATACATAATCAACCTAGTTCCTTATACCTCATGCATAGTATCGCATGCTATATCAAACTAATTTCTCACTAAATTTTAGTTTAATTATTACATTCAAAATCCCTCACCTCGGCCTATCCTCCATCCATTATCCTATTCATTGTATCATCCTCACATACTTGTTGATCCAACATACTTTTAAATCTCCTCACCCATATGTATTTTTCTATATTCCTATCTTCCCCTTATCCTTATCTTATGTCCAATGTACCATGGTATGACACTGACATCCACATATCATCATATGTCATATCATCCATCATAAATCATTTCATTATTCATTAGTTTCATTTTAGGTTAATATAGATTTGATAGTATAATAATCTTTCATCCATCATAAATCATTTCATTATCCATTAGGTTCATTTAAGGTTTATATATATTTGTTAGTCTAATCATCATTACATTGCCATGAGGCTCATTTTAGGTTAATACCATCTTTTATCATCACTATTGTGTTATCATTAGGTTCATTTTTTTGGGACCATATTAGATTCATCCACATATATTCATAATTATCATAACAAACATGTATCCCATATATCATGTACTCATAAACATTTTTATAATCATCACATATATCAGATATCCATCAAGTGTGTACAAGAAGTTGAGTCCACTTTTTGGCCAAAAAGTGGAAGTGTTTTCCTTGATTTTTAGAATTTATCTCATTTGACCTAAAAAATTGAAGCACTTATAGATTGAATCTTTAAAAAGTCAATAATATGAAATGTATTACTTTGAGTCTAGTTTCCAAATACATAATTTATTTTAATACCCAAATGATACAAATCAATTTTCAATAGGCATATATAAAAACCACTATTTAAAAGTCACTTTTTTTACCATACTATGCATGTGTAAGTCATCCATATTTTGACCTAAATAATTTTATTTTTTTTAATCCTTTTGGGAAAAGATCTGTAACACACTAAAGAATGTGCATGATATTTTTTTGTTATTTTTTACTATCCATAATTGGTTTTTTGAACATTCCTTGTGTACATCATGCATAAGATGGCCTAAACTTATCTTTTTTCTTTTTCTTTTTTAAATTGAAAAAAATTGTCTAAAGAATGTGCATGTAGAATATTTTTTTTAAACTATTTTAATAAATAGTTATTAAAATACTATTTAAAATCCTAATATTTCAGGTTTATGGACCAATTTCATCAAAAATTATTTGAAAAATAGAAAAAATAATCCAATTGTAAAAACATTACATATTTAGAATCTACACAATCTCATCTATAATGGGTTTTAATTTTCTCAAAAAAAATTGCAAAAAATGTCTTCAGAAATATATCCAAAGTCACTCTTTTCTACTAATGTATTGACATGACCTTTAAGTTGCAATTCAAAGCAAGTCCAAAGCTAAGGGTCAGCTCACCGAGCCTTTTTTTTTACCTGAAACCCATAGAAAAAACTATGCCAAAAATTGAATTTTTAGAAACTGGATCTCTTTCCAGAAATGGAATATTTCTTCTAAATGAGATCTCATTTGGTTTTTTATAATTTTAATCCTTTATAAAATAAGATCCCATTTTTAGCTCAGGGTCTCGAAGTGAAACGAGATCCCATTTTCTAAATGTGATCCCATTTTGTTTTTCCTAATTTCAGGTTTTTGGCTAAATCTGAAACTTTCACAAGAAGTGGACTTATCTTTTTTTTACCCCATCAACACATATAAACTCATGCATAATCATCACAAACATTCTTCCAACTATGTATCATAAAAAATCCATAAATAAATCATATAGCCATATATCATGTAAATCATAAATGTACACTTAACTCATTACCTGCACAATCATCAATATATCAATAATAATAATTTACATATCATATGTACAAAAAAATTATGATATACATGTATACATCAAGATTTCATAATTACATCAACTTTGCAAAGCATTCATATATATACATAACAAAAAATGTGCCTTAGGGAACTACTAAAATAGTATTTAACCATCTGACTAGTTATTTCTTTCTTCCTTTGACTATACTAGAGATCCTAGCTCTCTCCCTAAACCTAGTGGTGGTGGTGGTGATCCCATGGTGGTTGACCTTAACCTCATCAAACTTGATCTCGTCAATCCTAACCTCCCTAAGCGGTTTCTCTTTGCAAATCTCAATGCCCTTTGTCCTGCTAGCACCACTCTTTAATAGAGTACAATAATATTGTGCCTGCCATGAAGCATGTGCCGCCTTAGCTACCATCTATGATGCACTAAGGCTTTCTACCATCCCTCTCATCATATCTCACTTTTCCCTCAACCATCTACTTCCCTTTTTAGTCATGCAAATAACCCATCTCTCTAGCTACTATGCATCTCAAGTTAAAATGAGATTATCCCCCTCTTCTTGTAAGGTGTCTCTATCTACCTAAATTTCATCTCTTTTCTCTCAGGGCATACACCTCACTAATTTTCTTATTCAATCACTCCTCCAACTCCCCCTATCACCTCTTATATCTCCCCCTATTGTGGTGCCTATTTTTTTTACATGTACATGTGTCTATCCTTATGCCTCTCCACCTCCCTCCACCCCCTCCACCTATAGATTCCCTAAAGACCTTTGTCCTAGGATGTCCTCCTCCATGTCATATGAGCTCTCTAAACTATACAACCCTAAATTTCTATTGCTATTTCCACTCTCCTCCACCTCCACCTCTACTATCTCCTCCACCACCTCCTCCTCATCTTCCCTCCCTCTCCTTCTATCCCTAACACTACCCCTCCCACCATCCCTAATATTTGTATTTCCTCCTCCTCTCCCCCATCTCAACAGGTCCTACTCCTCCATGACCTCCACCTCACGTCTTGCACAACTACCTAAATCCTCCCAACCTTGCCTCCTGTTTGTGGTGCAATGAATCACTTTGGTTTCTACCCCCTCCACCATAACCTATATGCATCTATGGTACCTACACCATCAACCTCCACATGAGGATCCTATATCACCTTTTCTAGCTCCCTAAAATCTTGTTCCATCTCATGCTTGTCCACTTATAGACCCCAATCCCCCACCTCCCATTCCACTCATGCAAAAACATGTGACCTCATTATCACATCCTAGATGATCTTGAACTATCTCATGACCCTATCAGGAATGTGCATCTTAATCAAATAGTAGGGTGTTGACATGTAAAACTACATCCTCACATCCTTCTGCCATCCTACATCCACTATGTATGGTCAACACGTAATATCTCTGAAGAACAACTCATCCCCACTAGTATTCCATGCTAACCACAACCTAGTAGTGTAGCACTTTACCCCATCTGAACATAATAGGCTCCTTGATATCTCAAACCATTTGATTCCCCATCGTCCTACTCAATGCAATGTGCTCCCAAGCCACACCTGTAGGAGTGTCACATTCCCCATACTCACTACTTGTATATAGAAAATTATATGTAGGTACCTATACAAATTTTCCAACAATCAATAGCCCCATGCAAATATCCTCTTGCACTCTAATATATCAGCTACACAATCCACCAACGCCATCGAAAAGTGCCTCTTTCTCTTGTCAGGCAACATGATGTCGTTAACAAGAGAAACCACAACCAATGTCACATTTGGAAACAATCCCTACATCCATAAATTTAAAACTAGTTTCCTATGTATAGGATGTCAGCCCTTGTAATATCCCTCAATTAAAATATTAATTTCAAATCTGAAAATCTCTATTCCAATCAAACTTAAAACAAAGAAAATTGGGTACACCGAAATAAACACCAGAATACTCCAAACTAAAATTGGGTATTGTGCAACTGAAGAAGAAATATTTGTTATAGATCGTAACATGGTCTTACGTAACTTTTTTTTTTAAATACATAAGATAAAAAACAATGAAAATCTATAGAAAATTTGGAAATGTGGGAAATCTTTATTTTTATCAATTGAAAATAGATGCAAATCAGGTAGAAAGAAATATATATTAAAATATTTTGAACTGACATAGAAAGATGTGAAAATGACGTATAATTTTTCATTACTGATCTCAATATGGTTTCAAATCATATTTTCTTTCAAATACAGTAGGTAATAGCAATGAAAATTTTCTATAAATTACATCAAGAAAAATTCTAAACTGCAAGTTCAAACACACACAAAAACTAATTCCAAATCCACACAAACTCTCCAAAATTCACACAAATATATTGAACAAAAAGATACATATAAAAATACTCTAAAAACATAAAAATATTCTACTAAAAACCACAATTAAAAACTGAAACCAAAAATCTAAACTATGCACTCCAAACTACACCAAATTCCTACAATCAAAATGAAACAAGAACACAAAACGAAATATTTCAGCACATTTTCAATCCCTAAAATAAATTTCTCTCGAATACCCTCAAAACCATTATATTTGAGCCTCAATCCAACTGATTTATCATCCTTGGAGATTCATGCTTTATTGGTTTACCATCCTCTGAAGAATAGCACAACCTGTGAGAGAACCATGCATAGAATGATTTGAAACTTGGGAGACAAAACATTAATATGCAAAACCCCTTTCCAGCACCAACATAGGTTCCCAAAATCCAACACCTAAGATGGGGGTAATCTTTCATTCCTCAAATGTAACTCCAATTTCCAGGTGTGGAATCACTAAAAAAAACTCCCATGTAAACTACCAAGTGTTGACCATTATCCTACACCATTAGGAGTCGAAAATGTCTATTACTTTCTCTAACAAAAAACCCATGCCCAACTTGGACCCATAATAATAATTTATAAATATTTATTAATTTTCCCCCCAACAATTATTTAATTAGTTCATTTTGAAAACCCAAATTTCTCAATTCATCTCTAGGTTCTTACTTGCTACTTAAGAAATTGAGTTTGATAAATGCCATTGTTAGAAAATGGGACATGAGAAGTCCTCCCTCCCAAAGATTGATTGTCCTCAAGCAATGAAGGATTGGAGATTGAGGTCCTTTGTCCCTTCCCATGTTGCATCTTCAATGGGAAAATATTTCCATTTGATTGTGTTTGATGATACTTTTCTTTCTTAGATTCCTCTATCCCATTTCCAAAACTCTTTCAGGTATCAAGTTCTACTAAGTTCCCTCATCATCTAAGGGTGACAACTCAAGATAAATCACAAATTTCTATCCCACCACATTTTGAAGACATGAAACATGAAAGATGTTGTGTATTTTATAGCTTGGTGGAAAATCTAGCTCATAAACTACTTCTCCTACCTTCCTGATGACTTTGTTAGGTCCATTGGCCTTTATGCTCCACTTTTCTTTAGGGAATTTTTCTTATATGGTTGTTATTGGAAAAATGTATCTCAACCTCGCAATTACATAAGGTATTGTTGATAGGTTAATACAAGGGTGCGTAGGGGGGTACCCCCTGCAAGGGGTCTATGGCGATCATCCTTTGATGGGGGGTCTGAGGGTTGCATGCCCTAGTGGGGGCTTGGGGGAAGCACCCCAAAAAGCCAAATTTTATGTATATTTTATTATTTTAAATCTTTACCATTTATCATTATGTCTCAGATCTAATGGTCAATATATTATTGGCTTGACTTGACCTAGAAGGAAACCATATTTTATGAGGGAGTTGTATTATGACTATGTATTATGATTTATTTTGAGTCTGATAGTGGTCGTGTTGCCTCTAGCTATCTGGTTGATCATATTCATGTGAGAAACTTTCTCTACGAGTATAATGTAATCTTTGTGATTTGTGAATAGTACATTGGGTGACTTTTGGAGTTTGGGATTTTTCTCCTAAAAGGGTTTTCCCCATGTAAATCACTGTGTTGTGGTTGCATGATATTTATGTTTTTTGTTTTTCAAGTTTTCATAAATGTTGTAAAGATCTATAAATTTTTGCATTATCCTCCTCTCAATATTAGTTAAGGAAGTTATTTCACTACCTTAGCTTCCTTACTACTGCAACCTTACAAAAACCAAATAACCAACCTCAAAGACTCTCTTTGTTCTCTTCTTGTTGGAGGACATGTGATGGAAAGTGTTATAACAATACTCCCTTAAATGTAACTATTTCACCCAAGCACTTTATTTATGATGTGTCACTTTGATCATGAATGACAAAACATAGCACTCAAATTGTACTCTCCTCACCTAGAACCCCAAAAATTAAACATCATCAAAACAATATTGAAATCCCTAAGAGGACTAAAATCAATGGCATGAAATATATCCTATCATGAAAGGTATCTTTCTCAACCATAAAAGATAAAACCTAGAACCACTACCACAAATGTGAAGCAACTCAATCACTGCCATGTCTCTGAAATCTGCTAGCTAGGAAATTCCTGGTGTTTCCAACCGAAGTCATAACATTGAGACTTAACCTCCCAATGTCAAACATAAATTTAAGAACATGCCAACGCACCCAAACCATTTCAAGCACTAAGATATCATCCCCATGTAGTAATTTTAGTAACCATCGCTCACCAGAGTGGAAGCAATGAATGAATAAATTGTGTCTACAAAAACACTCACAACCAACTATCCCAAAGCCTATCAATGCTCAACAAAAATTTGATTATGAAAATATATCTCCTTAACCAACAAAAATATGTAAGGGAAATGAACCAAACTAAAATCATACTAAAAAACAAGGAGAGATTCAAGTATGGAAGTAGCAATAGGATCATCTCCTATGTTTAAATCACCTCTACCATCTAGCCTCAACCAAGAATAGGCTCAGCTGCTAGACTGAAGAACCCATTTAACTCATCTATGAATTTTAATCTGAAGTCCTGTACAATCTGATCGAAAAGTGGGAAACATCACTCATTGGAAGTTGACCCACTACTCCAATCCTGAGACAACATTTCATGATTAGAAACTACACCCAGGTCCCAAATCCTATAATCAATCCACTTTCTTCATAAAAATCAATGAGGTCTCTATCACCCAACTCAAATAAAGAATTATCAATATATTGAAAATTATCCTTAACTTTTAAATCAGACCTATCCTCTTGCTAGTCCAAACTCCTATTTTTTGAGTGTGCAAGATCATACTCCTCCTAAATACAATCTAGCTCCTTCATTACTTTTTTGACCTTCTTGCCCCTTTCTTTTCTCCCCTTCTCCCTAAACTATTGATCCTGAAGGATCTAATCATTTTCTTCAAGACATGCCTCTTGGACTCTTCCCAAGGAAATCTTCGTGGAATTAAGCTTACTAGTGATCTTGCTATCCTCTCCCATTAATTTTTTATCCATGGACAAAGTCTCATCTACAAACTTGGTAGCTATATATCTATCATGAATCATGTGCAAGTAAGATGTTTTAATTTCTTCCAAAGTTTTCTTCATTGTTAGAAAATCAACAAGGGAAATATTAAGCTTATTTTGACCTCTTGGTGCATTTTGAGTTATTCTTTCCACGTGCCTATGTGTACTATCTATTCTAGATAAAAAATTCACTTTATTTTCAGTAGACACCAAGAAATTATTCATCCAACTTTCCTCATGAATTTATTTTTTGCAAGTTTGATGTATTGTTTCTATTATGCATGCAAATATGAGAACCTTCTTCATAATTATCATCAACATATCTATGGTTGTTCCAAATCTTATAAACTTCTCTTGTACCATATTGTTGAAAATGTTAAACATTGGATTGAGGATCCAAATCAACAAGGCTACTATTTCTCTACTCAAAATCAATTCTACTATTTCTTTTCTCAAAATTAGCACCAAGCGATAATAAATTAGATTTGTGTTCAATATCATCAGCATACCTCTCAAAATTTGCTTCCTCAATGTCATTCACCATACATGACTCCTGAGATGAATTTAAAACAACATTGGAATAAAAGGGAAATTCATCCCAATATAGATCCTCATCATACTTAGATGTTGACAAACTTGGATCCCATGTGAAAAGGGGTTGATTTCTTTGTTCAGGGTATAAGTTTTCATTATTCTCTTCATGAGTGGTTTCCTTTTTGAAAGAGTCACTCTCCATCTTTCTAGGACTGAAATATTCATAAACATCCCTCTTTGTAGGCTTTGTTTGGAACTCAAACCCAAAGCCACCTAAGATATCATCGATGAAATGAGATGAGTGATCATCAAAAGTTAATACAGAGATATCATCATTTTTTATTCCCCCATGTCCATCATCTGAAGGTACATTAGAGAACTCATGTCATCATTTTTTCTTGTCCTTCATGCAAAACATTATCCATAGTAATTGCATGCAAGGCCAAAGATTCATCTTGAGGCTTCATCACACATTCATCATGTTTCAAAGCACTCACTGTATCAAACTTCTTTGCTATGAAATTTTCTTCAACTACCTACTTCTCTTCATCTTTGACTTCAAATCTATCTATCAGCCTTTGACTAAAATAATCAAAATAATTTACTTGAATATGCCCTTGAAATATCATTAGCTCATAGTCAATGCATTGTCCATAGATGTTTACATGAGGGCATATTGGTTAAATTTTTCATGAAGTTTTTTTTAGAGCATGGCTAATTTAAAGCACATGAATAGTATCAATTTATAATGAATAACAGGAAAAAAATATCCAACAAAACTATAGAACTAAGATGATTCTATTGAATCTATATATTACAAGTTCATATGACATACCAGATTTATTCATGTAAAAATTAGTAAATTCATCACTGGCTGCAATTTTAGTAACAAGTCGCCTTCCTAGAACAGTCCATGATTTGTATGCTTGGTGCCTCTCATGACCTTGTTGTGGCTGTGAATTTAACAATACAGCTCCTAATGATCTGTGATTTTCTTTTCTAAACCTAAAGGATTCCTTCAATTTGTATTCGACAATGTGAAGGCTACACTCATTCAATGATCTGGGGTTTTCATCCTAGAGAGGATTTTCTTCATAGCTAGATAAAGAGAATAAAATAAAAATTAATTATGTATGTCTCTTCAACCCAATTGATTCCTTTTGTCTTTTCTACAATGTTAATCCTCTCATTCACAAAAATCCATCAAATCCCTTAAAAAGATCTTATTTCCATATTAATAAATGTCCCTTGGCAATGATAATAGACTTAGGCATTTAATTTATTATTCACCTTGATGAGTCGCCTAGTAAAATGAAGTCATCACTTAAAAGTGCCCCCCTAATAATCAACATGAATAATTAAATATAATTAAATTGCAACCATGAATTTTTGGACTCTTATTTAATTATTCTCATTACTCCCTTGTTTTTTATTTTATTTCTAACCTCCGAGAATAGAGAAGTCTAGAAAATTCCTTCAAGATTATTCATCAGGTGGAAAGGGACATTACAGTCCTCCCTTCTTGAGATTTTTGGTCCTCTAGAAATCACAAATTAGGGTGTTGCATAATATCTTCACCTTCCCAAGTTGCATCCTCAACTAGTAAATCCCTCCATTTGATTAGATATTCTCAAATCACTTTGTTTCTCAACTTCCTCTCTCTCCAATCAGCAATCGCTTTAGGAACTAATACCAAATTTCCTTCTTCATCAAATGGAGTAAGCTCTAGAGATGTCACAACCTACTAGCCCAATGCCTTCTTTAGGCAAGAGACATGGAATATGTGGATTTTACTGCTCTCAGGAAGCTCCAATTTGTATGCAACCTTGCCAATTCTCTACACTATCCTATAGGGCCCATAAAAATGTGGCTTAAGTTTTTTTGCATGACTCTTCTTCAATGAGGATTGTTGGTATGGTTGTAGGCATAGGAAAACTAAGTCCCCAACCTCAAATGATCTATCAACTCAGTGCCTATCTGCATACATTTTCTATTGATTATGCGCATGTTGAAGATTTTCCTTCAATGCCTTGAGAATATCTTTATGGTTGTGCATTGTCTCCTTGGTCTGAGGGACCTTGCTATCATCAAAGGTCAAATCTATAAATGATAATGCTTCATACCTGTATAAGGCCCTGAAGGGAGACATGCCAATCGACATGTGGTAAGTTGTATTGTAGAAATGCTCCCCCAAATATAAACATTTGATCCAAGCATGATGCTGCCCTAAAACATAATTCTGCAAATAGCCCTCAATCCATTTATTTACTATCTCTATCTAACCATCGGTTTGAGGATGGTATCTCGTGCTCAATTTCAATTCTATACTTGTAAATTGAAAAAAATCCTACCAAAACATACTAATAAATCTACTATCATGATCACTAACCATAATTTTGGGGTCCATGCAACCTAAGCACCTCTCTAAAGAATAATTTTTCCACCTCGTATGTTGTATAATCGGTAGATACAACAAATAAATGGGAATATTTTGTCAGTCTATCCACAACTACATATATGCAATCTCTCCCTTGAACACATGGAAGTCTTGTAATAAATTCCATGGATATTCCTTCCCACTTCCATTTAGGTGTCGGCAATGGCTATAGAAGACCTGCAGAGAATGTGTGTTTTGACTTGTTCTTCTAACAAGCCATGAACTCTCTAACATACTGCAACACATCATCCTACAATCCCTTCCAGGTGAACCTCTCATGAATATAATGATAAGTTTTGAAGAAACCTAGATGTCATGTTAGAGGGGTATCATGCATAGCCCTCAAAATATTGGCCTTCAACTTCAACCCTAGTACAAGATAAAAAATATCCTTATAATAAATGATGCCATCAACTACTGAACATTTTTCATCATGTACCCAACCATCAATCAAATCAGAGGTAAAATTATTTTTGGTGTATTCGACCACTAATTGAGATATCCAATCAGCTAAAATCTCATTGAGGGACAAAAGTGTTTGTTTTCTAGAAAGAGAATCAGAAACAACATTCTTCTTCCCCTTAATATACTCCACATTGAAGTTGTAAGCCTAAATCTTTCTCACCCACTTTTCTTTTCACTCATTCAAGCCCTTCTGCTCCAAAAAGAAATTGATATTGTTGTGATCAGTACTGACCATGAATTTAGTCCCCACTAAGTATTATCATATGTGGAGTACAACCTCTCAGTGTCCCTCAACTTTTTTCTCTCATATGCAATCAGATGTTGATTTTGCATTAGAACTGCACCAATTCCCTAACCTGATGCATTACACTCCAATATAAATGGTTGTATATAATTTTCCAATGCTAATACTGGACATGATCTCATGACTTGAGCTTTTCAAATGTTACATGTGCCTCCTCGGACCAAAAAAATGCACCTTTCTTAGTATTTTTTGTCAAAGATGACGTCAACTATGACAAACCTCTCACACATTTCATGTAGTAAGATCAAAAACCCAAGAAGCCTCTCAACTCTGATATTTTTTTCGATGGTAGCCAATCTAGAACTGCTAGTATCTTCTCCTGGTGTACTTTCACATCATCAACCCCAATCACATGTCTGAGATAGAGTATCTTGGTAAGTTCAAACTCACACTTGGAATCCTTCACGTAAAGTGATTGAGCCTCCATGATACTCAACACTACATTCAAATGATGTATATGATCATCCCATGTTCTACTATATATCAAGATGTCATTGAAGAAAACCAAAAAAAAAATTATAACTACTTAGGGAATGTGTGATTCATGCACGACTAGAACGTGGCTGGTGCATTTATGATTCTAAATGGTATGACCAAGAATTCAAAATTTCCATAGTGACAATGAAAGATAATTTTATGAATATCTTCTTCCTAGACTCGTATCTAATGATAGCCTAAATGAAGATCAATCTTGGAAAAATACACGGCCCCATGTAACTCATCAATCAACTCGTCGATCTTGAGAATAGGATATCTATTCTTTATTGTCTTCTTATTCAATGCCCTATATTCTATGCACATATGAATAGTTCCATCCTTCTTCACCAAAATAAACGATGAGGCATACGGAGTAGAACTGGGCTAAATGTGTCCCATTCTTAGGATCTCCTTGATTGTCTTCTCAATTTCCTCCTTAAAATGGTGAGGGTTTTGGTAGGGCATATTTATTATTATTTTAGCCCCTTCCTCAAGATTAATGACATGCTTGAACCCACGATCAAGTGGTCAACCTGGAGGAATGTCTACAAATACTACACTATTCTCATCCAACATTATCTACATGTCAACATGGTAGTGTGGCTTGCTATTGGAGATAGGCTTGGTAGAGATAAAGCACTGTACTGCCCAATCCACCTCTCCATTCCTAAATAAAGCCTCCATCCTCTTGGATGACACTAATTGAGGACCACCATCAAGCATAGCCTTCAACACAATATTTTTATCATCTACCATAAATTCTAACTCCATTATGTGGAAGTCCTGAATGTACCTCCCAAGTGACTACAACCACTGCAAACCCAAAACTGCATCAATATTACCAAGACCCAGTACATATATGTTATCATTCAAGGTGTAATCTCCAATCTGGATGCTAAGATGAGAAACCATCCTAGTGCAACTCAACTGAAACCCATCTGCTATAGTCACATTAAATCCTAAAAACTCCTCAACATGTAGGTTGTGTGTGGCTCCATTATCCACCAAGCAGACCATGCCATGACCCTTAAGTGAAAATCTCAAAGGAAATGGATGAAGTCTAGGGACTCCAAATAATGAGGCTATGGTGCTATGGGGAGTTGATAGGCCAAAATTGGGGTAAAGAATAAAGAATATTTTAGCTTAGTCTAAGTGTCAATCCGGGGATTGTAAGCTTGTGAGAGGTGTTGCGGCAGTATACCTAAAGGGAGGAAAGTATTTAATCAAGTGGGGATGAAATTCAGCTAGAACACACATAAATTTCCTAGTGAAAATTTGGTTCAACTTTCCTATTATGTCTTTCTGTCAAAAGCATGATAGGAATTGTTAACAATCTGCATAGAACTATGTCAGTAACAACAATAGCTTATTAATAGGAAATAAAACACACTTCATCAAATTAAAAATATTGAAATCAAACCTTCATGAAATATTACATCCCATAATTAAGTCATAAAATTGTTTATTAAACAAAACTTTCATTAAAATGTTGAGATTCAAATCACGTGACTATCAAAGTTTGAATAATAATACTGAAATAATTTAATCCCAATATTATCGAAAGCTATACTAAAGAAAAACCAAACAAAAATAAAGGCAAAAAAAATGCAAAAAATAAAACGTCACCATGCTTTTCAAGGAGCGGGCCCTTGCTCCATGTTGGCACAATGCATAGAATGGAAACCTTTCTACACTGCCTCGATCAGAATAATCATTGTTTTATTTATTAAAAGTTTTATACAAAAATCTGTTGCAAAAAGTCTAGTAAAGTCTATATTCTCTAGCTCCCTTACAATGTGCTTACTTATATATACATTGTTTGAAACAACGAAATACATAAAATATTAAGTTTCTTTTGGCCTATGGCCAACAAACTTAGAAGATACAAAGATGTGAGTCACTAATCTACAGATTAAAACAACGTTGTTATAATAGTGAGAAAATATAGGAGACGGGAATATCTTTGGTTTTTTTCCAGCTGGCAAGCTTGTCCTCCATGATTTTTTCTTCAACTACCAAACACATCCTTTTCACAAACTATTATTTGTATGTTTCTCAAGAAATCACATCCACCATACAACTAGCAGTGCATACCCCATCACATGTTTCCATATGGCATACAACGGTGTTGAACTGGCCACGTGGAATTATTAGGTTAACAAGATCTTAGCATAAAATAGATTCATGTGGATGAAGAATACATGTGGAAAGTGCCACGAGGGACCAAAGGAAGGTCGCCATTAGATAAAATATTGTACATTCATCTCGATGCCACCTTGATAGAAGCAAATTGTTGGTTAAAGATTAATGCACAGAAGTTCCTGACCAAAAAGTGACATTAAGATATTTTGCATAAAAGGTGACAAGAAGTTCTTGTGATCTGCATGTTGCAAGCTTTATTTTCCAAGGATTAAAATCATAATGCTTATTAGTAAAGACAACCAATCATTAATTTCCATATTTTATCCAAAACTATACTAAATGCCACTTATATATATTTAATCAAATGCAAAATAAAATAGTGAAATAGTATGATATGGAACAAAAATGGAATGTGGAAGTAGACATGAAGGTATATGAAATAGGCTAAAATTTGGCATAAAATGGGACACAATTGGCTCTCATCAGGAGTCTCCTTAACTCAAAAATCATCCAACTCTAGTTGTGGAGGTTTCTCCTCCTATCCACTGTCATCTCCAACACTAGTCTCATGACCATCCTACTGCTCATCATCTAAGATGACCTCGATCAAATGAACCTTGCCTTTCCCAAGGCAACAGTTGTCAGGCTCCCATAGCTCCTTGCAGGTGAAGCATAGCTTTTTCCTGTGTATTTCATTTTTGAATTCTTGTTCAAGTTTTAGTGGGGTGTTCTTTTGCTAATTGAAACCCTTTTGTTTTGAATGAAATCCACTGAAGGTCTTCCTCTAAGGCTGGAAGGGAGGTGTAGTCTCCAAATCAAGGGCTAGGAAAATGGCATCATGTAGTGTACTAGGCTTATGATCCTTCACTAAACCCTTCAATCTTTCACTCAAACCCTCGACAAACAACATAATAACTCACTTCAGTCATATCAGGAATCATGACTATTATTTTCTAGAACTCATTGTTGTAGGCCTCAACATGTCCAACCTAATTCAGTTGAGCCAAATCCCTATAATAGACCTCAACATCCTTTTGTTCAAAATGTGTTATCAGTTTATTGACAAACTCCTCATAAGAATGTATCAAGGAATGAATTTATGATACTCACCCATGGTGTCACCAATCATATGCTACACCCTCCAAATGTATCGTAGAAAATTGTATGGCCTTATCTTCCTCCATAGGTTTCAAGGATAGGAATGTGTCAAGTTTATGCACCCATGATCTGGCACTTATCTTCCCACTTCCATTGAAGTTCAATAAATGAACCTTATTCAATGCTTCCATGTATTCCTCGGGTTGAGTGCCTTGACGGGTTTCTCTTATGAGTCCCTTTTCTTGCCTTTCCAATCTGAATCTGGCTTTATCTTTCCACCAATTCATAAACTAATTCAGATTAATTAATTGTCTCACATCAGGTGGAAGAGCTTTGTATTCATTGTAGGTCACCATAACATCATCAGTTATGTGTATCTCTTCCTCTACCTTTGGAATTGCTTCTTCTTCAAGTTTCCTTGGCACAAATGTAGGACAAAGAGGTCGATCAGACCTTGTACTTTTCCTAACAGAATTATAGGTTGCTCTACCTTGATTTCCTTGTCCAACTGTGATATAAGAGGTATTCATTGCACATGGGTCTCTTCCTTCTCAAGAGATCACCAGGGAATGAACTACCCATATACACCTCAAATTGAATGGATCAATGAAATCATGAAGAGAAGTGAGAAAGTAGGTTTGGGATCTGAGAGAGAAATACTTCTAAGTTCCAATATCCGGCTGAAGAGCTCTCGGCCAAAAGACATCAGTGCAGTTCTAGGATGCCAGCATGGCGCACTATCATCCACAAGATGCACTGGCATCCTAAGCTATACAAAAATCAGGAGCTCAAGTAGATGGAACGGAATCTTACTTCTTGACTTAGATCAGGAGACATGAGGAATCAAGCAATCAACAGGAAAGCTAAGAACTAAAGGAGAATACAAGAAAACTTGAAACAAGATCACCTTCATGCATTTGAATCTTTATTCCAAGCTTCCTTTCATGACCTGCACATAAAAGATCAAGGGGAAAAGGTTGGGGCTATATAGGGGTCTGCCTTAGTCAGACCCTTGTATTGGTGTTCCCACCTCCATGGACAGCCAAGTTTGGTAGAGAGTGTAAAGGAAATAGCAAAATATGTGGTGGAAACAAAACCTGCTTCAGAGTAGATCTCATACCACAAAGTAGTAAATGAACTAGTAGGAAGGAGTGATAAGGAGAGAGAGTGTTACCCATAGGTCAAGACCCTCTTTCGAATCACAGGGGCACATCGCAATGTGCTTGCTTGAGAGCTGGTAGCTACCGAGGGGTCCTTAGTTTGGCATGGCTTCACCAATGAAAGTCTTGCTACTCAATGATAGAACTTACCCAAGAGTAGAGAAAATGGTGATAATGCTTGAATTGATAGCTTCCAACCCTAAAATGAGGGCCAAAAAGAGTTTTTTAATACATGCAAAGGCGACACAGATCTGTTTCACTTGAGACCTAACCACCGAGACATGTGTTGCAAGGATCGGGGTTCTAGATTCACCATTTCAAACTCAGAAAATTGCTAGGACGTAGTGTGTTGTGTGCACATCCACGTGCCATGTAGGCATCCAAGGCCTAAATTTTTGAGAAATTCCTTTTTAGGATTTTGTCGTTTTGCCATGTGTCCACATGAAGTCAGAATTGCGAAATTATGTCTCATGGGATTTTTTCATTAATGCTCCAAAGGTGTCATAAATTCTAGGCAAGATGCAAAAACATGGAATTTCCCTTAGGTGTAATTCTACGACATTACACTTTTCCCCCACTTTAGTGGGCTCAATTTTGGAAAAGAAATCAGCCTCACTAAAATAGAGAAGAAAAATTTCACCCAAATTTTGGATTTTATAGAAATGTGTGCCAAGAAGCGGGATTGCAGAGGTCACTGAGGTTGAGCTAACTGATACTGAGGATGCCCCCAACTCCCAAGCTAAACGATCAATAACACAACGATCGTGAAAAACTGTTCAAAATTGTATCCTGCAAAACCAAAATTTTGAGTCAATTTCAAAAAAATAGAAGAAACTACCATGGATAGAAGAATGATCAAGAAAAAGTCATTGATTCAGAGGAGAAAAAATGATCAAGAGGTGACTATATGCCCCCTCCTGAGTTTCCCCCCAGCATGGTGGGGTTAAGTCAAGAGAAACCGGGGAGCCACAAATTCTAGGAAAATGGGCCCAGTGGGGGCCTATATATACCTAGGTGGGCCCCTAGAAGGGTCATTTTCACTATTCATTATGAGAAAATTATTGACTTTTGTGAGAGAAAAGTTAGAAAAATGTCGAGCAAAAGAGAGTACAAGGTGTTGAGGCTAGAGCAACTATGTGATGACGTGGTCGCGGGTCGTGAGGTTGACCAGGTAGGCTTCTTACCCTTTATCTTTATGCCATTTTTCTCATTTTTTTGGATTTTTTCATGCTTCAGGGTGCGCGGGCATTTGAAATGTGTGCCTACGTCCTCTTTATGTGTTGTCATCTAGGACACGCGTTGGCATCCCAGATCTATGTTGTCATTTTGAGGATGCGTTGGCATCCTCCAAGCAACCATGGCAGTCTGCGACACAAGCGCATCCCGTAGATGTCTACGTGGCACACATATGTCCCTTTGAATGTCTTCCTACCATGATCAAGTTTTTGTCTCAAAACTTTTTAACTCTTTTGCAGGATTATCCAGAGATTTGGGAGCATCCCAGAGGGCGAGCATTATGCCTCATCCATGAGCAGAGAGATCACTTAACACCAAATTAGGTCACACATTTGGAGTGGGTCAGTCTCTAGCATGTATTCACAATGCCAGAGATGCAATACCATGACAAGATGCTCACCGCTGTGATGGAGCAGTGGGATGCTACCGCATCATCTTTCCATCTACTCTATGGAGAGATGACCACCACCCTTGAGGATGTCTATCGGATCCTTGGGATCCCCATCTATGGATGACAGGTGGCCTTAAATGACACCCAATCGGTGCGGGAGCACAACGAGGGTGTTTGGTACTGCATAGGACGGACCGATGGCAGTGATGGAACTGGTCGCATATACACACATTGGTATGACCACGTGAGGATGATAGTGTCGCTGCTACACCAAGTGATGGTGGTGATAGTTGATTTTCAAATTACTATAGATGGGCGAGGCTCACATCTGCATGGGGTCCTCGTCCTGATTATCAAGGACATGGTCGAGCACGGGATTGTTTTTGCCTATGGGTGCAGCCTGCTAGTGCACCTCTACCAAGAGCTTGGATGGTACGTTCACTATGAGTACTATAGTCTTACTATGTGCACACTTTTGCAGGTGTGGGCATTCACCCACATCATGTGCACCCGACCAGTGGGTTTTCCCCAACAATGGTCATATCATCTCTTGATGACCCACTGGTATGACATGGCAGGCCAATGGTGTTTCGGGTATTTACAATTTTGGAGGCTGCATTTTGATACTATCACCGCAAGAGAGGTTTGATGGAGACCCCACCGCTATTTTAGGTGGATCGATGACAGCAAGTTCCTTAGGAACCTATAGCGGGACCATTTTCTAGTGGCTCACCACAACTATATTAGTGTACCTTATTAATGGAGTCAATTCATGCAGTAGCATGGCCGTGTACAGACCATACCACCCAACATGCCCACATACACCAGGGCACACCGCAGTGTAGTGAGGGTCAGTGATCACCCTCGCCCATCTATCATAGACATCATCTTTTTTGATGATGATGATGAGCCTAATCATGATCTGTCATCCATGGAAATGGTAGATAATGTCAGGGTAGCGACGACTTACACATGCTGGTGGGAGAGGCATCATCTTGTTCCAGTTTTCAATGAGGGTGCTCTGTGAGGGGACCCAGGCCTGTAGGAGGGAGAGCCCCACCAGCCTCCATAGGGCAGGAGGAGAGGCTGCCAGTAGAGTAGTGTAGAGGAGGAGGAATTGGTATAGGAGGGGGAGCAGGAGGAGGCAGTGCCCATGAGGCCGCAATGACAGAGGAGATCAGCTCCACCCTAGCTACCCCTATTTCATTACCGTCGTCAGCCTCCACTATCCTAGTAGCAGCAATGCTAGCATCTCCTGGGACGGCCACCGATATCGGTGATGTAGGCCCCAGTGTTGATCCACACCTTGATCCCACATGGCAGCCAAATGATCAAGGTATACATAGTGCATTATTATTGCTTTCATTCTTTTTGTATTTCTTCTTACACTTTTTATATATATACACATGCCAAGTGATACCGATCCCCTTCTTTCTCTTTTTGATTATAGAGGATGCACAAGGATGGAATGAGCTTATAGCTCAGTGTATTTTAGAGGTGGCCTTATTTTACTAATCCAGGGGATGATCTTTAAGGCTTACCATCCTATTTCAGTGGGGAGGCATGCCCCCACTTTTGAGTTGGTAGCACATCTACAGACCACATACGGGGAGTGGGGTACGGAGGTGGTGCAATTGACTGCAGAGCTGATAGCCACCAGGGGTCATGGAGATCAGTTGTCGAGGGAGCTACAGATGACATCAAGCAAGATGTGGCCATGAGGAGAGCTGACGCCGCTGAGGTGACACATGATGCTCTCCAAAGCCACATTGATGAGCTCGACATGTAGCTGGCAGCCATGACCCTGGCAAATGTCCAACGACTGCAGTAGGAGCTTATTCGAGCAAAGATGGAAATGTGTTCATTGTAGGGGGAGCTCAGAGGGATACAAGCGGGTCTATTTGTGTCAAATTCACACCAATCCTAATCACAGACCACCATGCAGCCTCCTCCCAGAGCACCAGAGCTAGAGGGCTCGGGGAGCCACATGCCCCGAGGATAGAACCCCTATTTTGTATATCATTTTTGTAGTCAGATGTACATATTCATACATATTTTTAGATCTTTTGTATAGACATATATTCAACAGCCACTCATTTTTATAGCAGTGGCCTGATACATGTACATGACATTTGATTCATACATTCAACATATATATATACATCGATTTCAGCATCATCACTTTTCTTGTGTATGTTTTCCATTTTTATGTATGCTTATGCTATGGATGGTATTTTCTTATATGGATGTATGTTTTCATTAGATGTTAGTCATGATTTAATTTAACACGTTTATTTACATGTTAATTAAATGCTATGATGATCTAATAATGTGATGTGATGTATGGATATTTAGCATAGTTAGACACACATATGTATTTTTTGTTACATGTACACACACATGGTTACATCACAAACACAAAGATTTTCATGATGTGAAAGTGAGTGAATGTTAATATATGCAGTATTACTACCTTTTGGGGAGAACACCACATCCATGGCACATTAGGACACTATGCATAGTATCGACGAAGATGCATCGCATTGACAGACTCTTTTAAAAGTGTCTCATCCATAGACGATAATCCATAGGCACCTAAACCATATACATAAACCATGATGTAAGGACCTAACTAGTTAGGACAAAATTTCCCTTTCTGATCAGGTGGCACATTCACATTTTGCTGATTTTTGTATAGGACTAGGTCCCCTAGCTTAAAAGTCCTAGGAAGCACACCCTAATTATATTGTATAGATAGTGACCGCTGATAAGCTTTAAGATGATCAAGGGCCTATAAATGGTGTTCGTCGAGCATCTCAAGCTAATGCAAGCGGTTAACCTAATAGGTTTCATCATCAATCACCCCCTTAAGGGAAACCCACAAAGATGGGATTTCCAACTCTAAAGGCATGATAGGTTCGGCACCATACACGAGGTTATATGGCATCATTCCCATCGTTGTGTGAACACTCGTGCGATAATCCCACAAAGCATATATCAACTAAATATTCCAATCCTTATCGTGTTTATTAACTGTCTTATAGAGAATTAATTCAAGCATTTTTTTAGAAGCTTCTACTTCTACTTGGCCATTAGATTGCGGATAATACGGTGTAGAAAATTTATGTTGAATATGAAATTTCTCTAGGAACTACTTTACTTCCTTTTTTTTAAATGGTGTACCATTGTCAGAAACAAGTGTAGCAGGCAGTCCAAAATGAGAAACGATGTTGTTCAATAGGAAGCTATAGATAGTCTTAGCACTCGTGGATCGGAGCAGAATAGCCTCAACCCATTTTTTGAAATAATCTATAGAAGTGATAATAAAGGTATGTCCTTTTGAAGAAGGAGGTGATATTTTCCCAATAATGTCCAGCCCCCATTTTGTGAATGACCAAAGAGAAGTTTGATTTTGAAACTCCTGAGTAGGAGCGTGGATAAGGAGGCTATGTTGTTGACATTGAAGGCACTTCTTGACGAAACTAAAGGAATCTTGTTCCATCATCTGCCAATAGTATCCCATGTGTGGGTAAGTGCACAAAGATGGTTCCCAAAAAGGTGACTTAAGTGGACATCTTTTTTCTGAAATCAGGAAATACTGACCTTGGACATGAAATTGAGGATAGTTACACTCAAAATTTTGAGATGGAACAAAAACAAGGATCGAAGTGCTCTGATTCTACTTTCTAAACAACTAATTTATTTTTAAAATGGTTGATATTAAGGGGTTCAAAAGAGGGACATACACAACTTCATGTAGTGTTTGTCAAAAAAACATAACATAGCAACTCTTGTATGACCCTCGTATGGTGAACTTTTTTTTAGTATTTTTACAATCGCAATGGTCAAAACTTAGCTAACAGTATGTAGTTGATGCACAATTTTTCTAATAATTTTTTAAAGAATATTTTATTTTTTACTAATTTTCGAAGTGGACATTTCTTGAAAAACAAAATTTTGGTCATGCTACCCCTACAAATTTTGGAAACTAATTGAATTTTTTCTTATTTACTTTTTTTAATTTGTAGAATGGATTCTAGTTTATAAAATTTTAATTTATTTGAAAATTCAATGAATGGTTAATTTATAACAAAAAAATACCAAAAACTACTTTTTGGAAAAAAAAGAATAGAAATAAAATAAAATATGGATGAAAGGCTTAACATTTTTAGAAAGTGAAAAAAATTACATTGTTGGATAGCTAAGAGAGAACCCAACATTACCCATGTGTTTAATTTTTTCGATATTGAACCACGTGCAATCCTAATGGTGAGCACAAACTCGATTATGTGAAATATGGTATATTTTTTTAAAAACACGTCTCTGGTCGTTGGGAATGCCTTCCAAGCCTTTGGGTTGGTATTCCAAAGCAAATACTAGGCCTAAGGCTTGGGAATTCCCAAATAAAGATATAACATGAGCATGTTATAATGCGCTCGCGTTATAATGAGCGTGTGCCATAACGCGCTCGCGTTATAACGAGCGTGTGCCATAACGCGCTTGTGTTATAACGAGAGTGTTCCATAACGCACTCGCATTATAACGAGAGTGTGCCATAACACACTCGCGTTATAACGAGAGTGTGCTATAACGCCCTCGTGTTATAACGAGAGCGTGCTATAACGCACTCGCGTTATAACAAGAGCGTGTTATATTTCATTTTTGACATTTTTTTTTCTTCTGTAGGAAACATGTCAACTAAGACATAACGCGAGCACATTATAACCCACTCACGTTATGTACTCCTTTATGTTAAATGCCAATATATTGAATTTATGTTGATATATTTGTATGTTTGTATGTACATGTATGCTTGTATGTCATGTATGCATGCTTGTATGTATGTACATATGCTTGTTTGTATCAATGCATATATATTGTATGTATGTATGTAAGATTGTATCTACACATGTATGTATGTATTTACCTGTGTATTTAAAGGGAGGGAGAATTTAGAGAGAGAGAGTCTCGAGAGATGGAGAGGGGGTTCAAGTGAGAGAAGGGTTGGAGAGAGGGACTTAGTTAGGTAGGGTGGGAGGGATAGAGGGAGGGAGGGAGAGGGGGTGGGAGAGAGAGAATTGAGAGAGATGGAGAGAGAGAGAGAGAGAGAGAGAGAGATGGAGAGAAAAAAAGATCTATGTAGGTAGGGTGCCAAAGGGGAGACTTGAGGTGTGAGGGGGAGAGGGAGAGGACTTGAGAGATAGGTAGTGAGAGGGAGTGTGAAAGAGAGGGAGTGGGAGAGAGAGGGAGTGAGAGTGAGAGACCTAAGAGAGGGAGAGGGTGTGGGAGGGAGTGACCTAATAGAGGTAGAGAAAGATGGGGGCGGATTGAGAGGGACTTATCTAGGTAGGATGGAAGGGATAGATAGAGAGAGGGGAGAGAGACGGAGAGAGAGTTACTTAGGTAGGTTGCCAGAGGGAGAGACCTGAGAGAGAGGGGGGGTGGGAGGGAGAGACATGAGAGAGAGGGAGGGAGGGAGTGAGAGAGAGTGGGATGGAGTGGGAGGGACATAGAGAAATATGGATAGAGGGAGTGAGAGAGGGTGGTAGGGATTTATTGAATGAGAGGTACTTAGAAAGAAGGAGATGGTAGATAGGGACAATTAGAGAGGGAAGGAGGGAGGGAGGGAGGGAGAGGTGATAAGTATAGATAGGGTTTGAGGGTATAGGTTTGAGAGATTAGGGTGGAGGACCTATAGGGTTGATGGTTTCTAGGGTATTAGGGTTTAAGGTTTGAGGGTTGAGGGAATAGGGTCGATGGTAGAGGGTATTTGGTTGAGGGTATAGGGTAGAAGGTTTAAGGGTTTAGGGTTTAAGGGTTTAGGGTTAAGGGTTTAGGGTTAAGTTTTTACTTGGTTGAGGGTAAGGGTTTAGGGTATAGGTTTGAGGGTATATGGTTGAAGGATTAGGTTCAGGGTCCAATGTAAGGGGTAGAGGGTATAGGGGTAGAGGGTTTAGGGTTTAAGGATTGAGGTTTGAGGGATTAAGGGTTGAGGGTTGAGGGATTAAGGTTTGAGGGTTGAGAATTGAGGGTTGAGGGTTTAATGTATAGGGTACAGGGTACAGGGTATAGGGTTTAAGGGTTGAGGGTTGAATATTGAGGGTTTAAGGTTGAGGGTTGAGGTTTGAGGGTTGAGGGTATAGGGTCAAAGGATTAGGGTTGAGGGTCCAATATATAGGGTAGAGGGTATAAGGGTTGAGAGATTAAGGGTTGAGGTTTTAGGGATTAGGGTAGAGATTTTCTTGGATTTAACGGTGTAAGGGTTGAGGGATTAGGGTTCAGGGTAGAGAGTATTGGGTAGAAGGTAGAGGGTAGAGGGTTTTAGAGTTTAGGGTTTAATGGTTGAGGGTTGAGGGTCAAGGGTTTAGGGTTGAGTGTTTAAGGGTTGAGGGTTTAAGGGTCAAGAGGGTTGAGGGATTAGGGTAGAGATTTTACTAAGTGGGTTTAAGGGTTGGGGGATTAGGGTTGAGGGTAGAGGGTAGAGGATTAATGGTAGAGGGTAGAGGATTTACGGGTTAGGGTTTAAGGGTATAGGGTTTAGGGTTGAGGGATTAAGAAGTTATAGAGTAGAGGGTATAGGGGTTGAGAGATTAGGGTTTAAGGGTTGAGGGTTAAGGGTTTAGGGTTAAGGGTATACTTGGTTGAGGTTAGAGGGTTTAGGGTATAGGTTTGAGGGTATATGATTGAAGGATTAAGTTCAGGGTCCAATATAAGGGGTAGAGGGTAGAGGGGTAGAGGGTTTAGGGTTTAAGCATTGAGGGTTGAGGGATTAAGGGTTGAGGGTTGAGAATTGAGGGTTGAGGGTTTAATGTATAAGGTATAGGGTTGAGGGTTGAGGGTTGAGGGATTAGGGTAGAGAGTTTACTAAGTGGGTTTAAGGGTTGGGGGATTAGGGTTGAGATTAGAGGTTAGAGGATTGACGGTAGAGGGTAGAGGGTTTACGGGTTAGGGTTTAGGGTTTAGGGATTAAGAGGTTATAGAGTAGAGGGTATAGGGGCTAAGGGATTATGGTTTAATGGTTAAGGGTTAAGTGTTGAGGGATTAATAGGGTATAGGGGTTGAGGGATTATGGTTGAAGGGTTCAGGGTTGAGGGATAGGGTTGAGGGTTGAGGAATTAAGAGGGTATAGGGGTTACGGGATTAGGGTTTAAAGGTTGAAGGTTGAGGGTTGAGGGATTAGGGTAGATATTTTACTAAGTGGGTTTAAGGGTTTGGGGATTAGGGTTGAGAGTAGAGGTTAGAGGATTGACGGTAGAGGGTAGAGGGTAGAGGGTTAGGGTTTAAGGGTTTAGGGTTTAGGGTTGAGGGATTAAGAGGTTATAGAGTAGAGGGTATAGGGGTTGAGGTATTAGAGTTTAAAGGTTAAATGTTGAGGTTTGAGGGATTAAGAGGGTATAGGGGTTGATGGATTAGATTTTAGGGTAGAGAGTATTGGGTTGAGTGTAGAGGGTAGAGGATAGAGGGTTTTAGAGTTTAGGGTTTAAGGGTTTAAGGGTTGAGGTTAACCCTCTACCCTCTATCTCTCTCTCAATCTGTCTCTTCCTCCTCTATATCTCCATCTCTCCCACTATCTCTTTATCCCACTCTCCCCTTCTCCCACTCTCCCACTCTCTCTTTCTCCCACTCTCCCCTTCTCCCACTCTCCAACTCTCTCTTTCTCCCACTCTCCCCTTCTCCCACTCTCCCACTCTCTCCCACTCTTTCTTTCTCCCACTCTCCCCCTCTCTCCCTCCCTCTCTATCTCTGTCTCTCCCACTCCCTCTCCCTCCCTCTCTCCCTCTTTCTCTCCCTCCCTCTCCCTCCACCCTCTCTCCCTCTTTCTCCTCCCTCCCTCCCTCCCTCCCTCTCTCTCTTTCTCTCCACTCTCTATTCTCTCCCTCTTTCTCTCCCACTCTCTCTTTCTCTCCCACTATTCCTCTCTCCTTCCCTCCTTCCCCCTCTCTCCTCTCCTCTCCTACTCTCTCTTTCTCTCCCACTCTCCCCCTCCCTCCCTCCCTCCCTCCCTCCAACTCTTCCCCCTCTCTCCATCCCTATCTATCTCCATCTCTCCCACTATCTCTTTCTAACCCTCTCCCTCTCCATCTCCCTCCCTCTCTCCCTTCCTACTCCCTCTCCCTCCCTCCCTTCCTCCCTCCCTCTCTCTCCCTCTTAGACAATGAGGGAGAAAATAAATATATTAAGAAAACCATATTTCATATAACGCATGCATTTTTTGAAGAAGTAGAGATGCTATCATTTCAAGAAGAAATAACATGCTTGCGTTATAACGTGAACGCATTTTGTATTCCACTCAAAATGGTAAAAAAATTGAATATACCGTGATGTCAAGGCCCACAGTCTGCATATTCTCCTGGTTCTATGCGTGCTCTGACAAAAAGTAGCCTTTTGATGATGTTGTGAAGTGCACAAGCATGTTTCTCACATTCCATCACCTTTTCCATGATCTTTCTATCACCTTTACATGAAATAAAAGAGTTTCCACATTGAAAGACATATAATATCAATTGAAGTTTGAATTCCATTGAAAAATGATATACAATTGAAGTTTGGAGGGGAACAAACTTTTTAACAATTCAAATTGTTGTGGAGTTTGAAGAAAGAAGAAGCTAAGCCTACATAATTGGGTTGAACTCCTCCATTTGAAAGTCTAGTTTTTTAGGTATGTGAAGTCTTTACACATTTTCTTTCATTCTATTATGGCTTGCTTTCAATTTTGTTTGTCATTATAACCTTACATTGTCAATGCACATTTTAAACCTCCTAATGATTCCCATACATGGAAAATATCTTTAATGACCCTCATATGACATGGAGATACCCAAAATTGAATCAAATTTCAAAATGGAAGCATAGATTTTCAAGGTGCTCCTACACCACAAACTTATCAAACACTCACAATGCCATTACACTCATTATGATTGTAACTTACATGATATTTATCTTATTTCCCTTCAAACTCAACTCCCCCAATGTATCTAACTATTTTTGTAACTTCTTAACTAACTTATCTCTTCACAACTTTGCCAAAAAATGCAATTTTTTGCAAATGTCCATGCTTCCATTTTGAGCCTATCTTGCAATCATTGCATGCCACGTTACCACTTTTCTTTAAGATATTCTGGATTGAAAAAAATCATGTCACATTTGTCTATGCTAGGTTAACTTTTGTACAGGATGATTGTAAGTATTATTTAAATGAAGCCTTGAATGACATATATTTTTAAATTAACTTAAAGGGATACATTTTTTAAGAACTAATATTCATCTCATTACCATGGTACAGATAAAATTATACGCCATGCCAAAGAAAAAGACAAAGAGGAAACTAAAATATGAAGAGAATGAAACCTTTAAATAAAATGAGAGAGTTCGGGTGGCGGCATATCATGAAAAGAAGAAATTGGAAACGATTGAAAAAAACAAGCCAATTGAAGAGGAACCTCAATCATCAAAAAAAGAATGAGAATTGGCAACACAAAAGGAATGAATGTGAAAGCATTGTCGTAAGACAAATTCAGATACCATAGTTGGGAACACACCCTCTATGACAAGTGAATATGAAGGGAAACCATTAAGCACAAGCGAATATGGAGGGACACCATCTAGCTGAACTGAATATGGACGAACACCATCTAGTGCAAGTGAATATGGAGGGACACCATCTACCTCAAGTGAATATTGTTGGACACCATCCAACACATCTCAAGTTGAGAGTACATCATCACACGGATTTCACGAAGAAGGTATGCCATCATCCCCATGTGAACCTCAAGGTATGTCTTCTTCTCCACCCTTGATCGAAGGTATGCAATATATCCCACCTCAATTAAATGTTGATGAAATTCCTAATGTTGAGATGTATGTACCTAGGAGAACACCACCTAGAATTTTGCGTAGAAAGCCAAAGTATTTAATTAATATTGATGATGAGATTTTGCAGCACATGGAAGGAAAGATTTCAACACACACTTGTAGAAGATATGTTGATAAGATTTGGGAATGACTCTTTGAAAGACTAAATGAGACTACAAGATGTCAAATATTTGTTTAAATGATGCGGGGTGTAAAGTATAGGAACATCATGAAGACTCTTGGGTTGAGAAAATTGAATATATCGAGTGAAGACACTATTGTGAAGAATCTAATGGATGCTAATGAGAATGTGGGTAAGACCTCATGCTCAAAGGATAGTAATATCACCCGATGTGTCATTACATTGAATTTGGTAAGCTGTCAAACAAAGAGAGCTCATCTCATTAAAAAGATGAGTGAACACACAGGAATTAGTAGAAAAATTTTATCAAGAGCCATTCAAAGGTGACAAAGAATTGAGGGCAATGATTCAAATGAATTATGGGCATTCTTGGGGAGACTGTCACGAAAAGATAAAGAAGTTATCGAAGCCTTGAGAACACTAATTGAATAGTATTGGAAGAATAACACAAGGCTATCTTTGAATCAAAGGGATGTGGTAAGAAGGAGAATCGCTAGTCCGAATCGTGAGCCACATCCAAAGCATTTTTTGGATATGACTCAAACCCAATTTTTTCAAAAATTTGAAAATGATTATCCTCAAATTAGTATTTCTCAAAGATTTTTTGAAATTATTAAGCCTTTTTATGTTGAGATAAATCACACATGCACTACTTGTTGTTGTAGACTACATATTGAATTTTCTAACCATTATGATGTTTATCATTCTATATGTGTAGATTTGCATACTAGTGATGTTTTGCAGGATTGTGGTATAGAAGCCCCACCAAAATCTTCAAAAGATTTCTTATCAAAAAAATTATGTGAAATAGAGGATGGCCAGATATTCTATAGGACAACATGCTTGGATGGTTCATGCGAGCTTTGTGGTGGCTTCCAGTGTATGCTAGTATGTCAACATATAGAAAGCACAGATGAGGTGGGACAAAAACTAGTAGATTTCGGGAAGTATAAAATAGTGGCATATGCTACAAAAGGTGGGTCTCAAGAAAAAAGGTGTGATTGGTTATTGAGAAGATTCCAGTGTACCAGTTTCTATCCATGTTTCATGATAATATACTATCTAAGTATGCAATGCATACCCATAGAGCCCGATGGTTGGACACGCAATTCAAGCTATGCAAGGACACCTTTCTAGTTGGAAGCATAGTATCAGTGGTTGACTTTGTGGAGAACTACACTCTACAACCACAACATGAGGTGCAGTCACAATATTACAACTCCACATAGGTTTTGATAGTTGTGCACATAGCATTCATTCATGCATCTGATAGTACTACCACTTTTACATTAGTGATGATTGCACACATTCTCCAGAGTTGATGAAAGTTTGCTTCCAAATGTTCTATAGTGGTTTGGCTCAGAGGGGCATAAAATATGACCAACATATAATATGGTCTGATAATTGTGCAACACAGTTCAAGAACTCGTGCATGTTCGACTGGTTGTGCAGGGTGCATGTAATTATAGGTGTTCAACATATGTGGAAATTTTGTGAGGTTGGACATGGAAAGGGGGAGCATGATGGTGCAGAATCATGAGTGAAAAGAGCATTAGCACGAGAAGAGTTAAAGTATAAAGACAGTGCAAATTTGATAGATACAAAATCAATCGTCGAGTGGTGTAATGCTTTGATGGGTCTAGGTAACGAAGGCACGTCTTCATTTCATAGATTTTTTTTGTTGATGGATGATACTAACATTGCACCATATGAGGACTGTTGTACACTAACAGGATCAAGTGAGGTACACTCTTTCCTAAGCTCAAATGTAGGTTCATGGAGTATCAATACACGAAAGATGGCATGCTTTTGTTCTTCATTTACAATGCAAGATTGGAATGATTGTGAGTCAAGGGAGTGGGTATACATATGGTTGACAAGTTATCTTAGCCCACTTCACACATATCGCCCTCCGACGGCATTGGAACTGACACAGATGGAATCATCGGTTGACTTTGACCACGTACCAGATCTAGTTCAACCAGGTGATATATCTACTTGCTTAGTTGTTGAAATTCCATATCGTTATCTTACTTTGTACTATATTCGTAATGTTGACAAATTTCAAGATATTTTTTGCACATATCAATGTAGGGCATGTTTATGCAATTATTGCAGATGAAAACAATGAAGGTGGAATAGACTATTACTTGTGTCGTTGTGTTAAGGCCAAAAATAAATTGGAGGCCCTAGTTATAGATGGAGAAAACATTGAATACCCTACAGGCTCAGTTGTGGTTACTGGAACATGGCTTAGAAGGTACCCACATTCGAGTGTTAAACATTGGCTATTTCAGAACTTTGACACGCATCGTAAGATTCTTCATTACTCGAACCTTGTTGTGGAATCCAATGTTTTTTGACCAAATATGGGGGTAGACCTTTGAAGAAGACCTTGTGGAAGGTCTGTGAGTCTAACCATGAGGCAATACTTGACACAATAAAGAGTAGAGCAGACCTGGATGGTTCGTTGGATTAATTTGTAAGTATATGCACATTGGTTCTTACTAATTTATACTTGTATGCACATTAATTTTTTTGATGCCAATGCTATCATCTTCTTTTAATTTATGTATTTTTAAGTAGCATACTAAACAGTGATCGGTGTCTTCTTGCAAAAAATGTAGATATATGAGCCATCCAAGAGAATGTTAGCCAGAAAAATAATGCAACATCATTATTTTGATGATGTTGACAAATCTCAATCATGATTTTAAGTCATTAGAAAAGTGTGTGCAAATCTTGGTGAGGAACTTTCAAGTTATTCATTTGAAATTAACCTTATCATGAGAAACTATTATGTAGACATTATAAGAGCATCTGAAATTTCAACTTATTCTATTCATGAGAGGTGTTGTGTGCAATAGGTATGTTGGAATTCCCAATGAAGATGTATGACCAGGAGTGACTAAGTTGTGAGACCTGCATGCCTATCTATAAGTGCCTTCCATCTATTTTTATTTCATTTCCATTTTGGATGCTCTTTCTTTTTCTCTTTTTCTTTGCATATTTGTAAGTAAACTATGAAAAATTGATTGATCTCTCATTGTAGAAAATGTTGATTTATGAGCCATAAAAGAGAATCTTAGCCAAAAAAGCAATGCAACATCCTAATTTTGATAATCTTGAAAAATCTCAATTTTGATTTCAAGCCATTATAAAAGAGCGTGTGAAGCTTAGCGAGGGAATCTGAAGTTACTCAATTAAAGTTAACCTCATAATGAGCACCTATGATGTAGACATTTAAAGAGAATCTTGAATGTATGAGTGACATTGTAAAACATCTATGAGAATGAAGTACCTAAGGCATTGTAATGAGATTTACTTACATAATGAGATTTACTCAAATATTGTAATTTTGGAGTTCATGTTTGGTGCAGTAGCACCTTGTTCTGTAAATGCCTTCAATAGGCAAATTTGCAAAATTTGAATTTTGAAATGTAAACAATGTGAAAAAGGTCATGTAAAGGTCATATGTAATGTATTCAAAGTCTCAAAGAGTTCATTAGGTGATTAGAGAAGTGATATAAAACATGTAAGGTCGAATTAGGATGTTTTAGGTGTGTGTGTGTTTATTTGTTTAGGGGAATTCAAGAAACAAAGGAAAATACCTTTAAACATTCAAGAACCCCCTTAACTTGTTGAGGCAGTAATTATCATGTATCCAAACCCTCATATCTGCAATTTGTCTTAGGACAAACTCACTCCACCATGCCAAACCAAAACCCTTATTTTATGCTAGTATAAGGAGGGTTTATTGAACAAAATGGTTCCACACCTTACCAGAACATACCACCACCTTAGACCTTTTTAAAATCACCTAAAAAAACTCAAAATACAATCACCCAACCTCTACATGCAAAATTCTATCAAACCCTAGGGTGAAACCTCATTTTTCATGCCCTTTTCCATCAAAATCTACAGGGGCAGCAACACAAACCCCATAAAAATTATTCCATTTCACTTAGAAATTTCTCGTCTGATCCAACAAGATCATGTTGGACCCCTCTAGAAAAAAACTCTCTCGGTATTGGCTATCTCGGAGTGGTTATCTTGTGGCGGCAGATTTTCACTTGATGGAAAAGTGTCAAATTCAAGTTGTGCAAAGTTGCAAAGTGGTGCAAATTTTGCTCTGCAACTCGTATGACCAAAATAACTACTCCAGCACGTCCCAATAGGTATTTTTATGCTAGGAATGATCCTCTTTTGCACCAAAACATCCGGAATTGCTTTGAGCTATGTTCCGCCGGATCGATCCCTTAAGGGTCCAAAGTGCAAAATGGCTGCAAACTTCAGCATGCTATTACTCAGATACTGTGATGCTTAGAAACTTATCATCTAATCTTATAGGATTTTGTTGGGCCCCTCTACCAAAACCTCTCTCGGTTTTGGCTATCTTAGAGTGGTTTTCCTGTGGCGACAAATTTTCACTTGATGTAAAAAGTGTCAAATTCAAGTTGTGCAAAGTTGCAAAGTGGTGCAACGTTCGCTCTACAACTCATGTGACCAAACTAACTAATTCAACACATCCGAATAGGTATTTTTATGCTAGGCATAGTCTTGTTTTTCACTGAAACACGCGGAATCGCTCTGAGCTACATTCCACCATATCAATCCCTTAAGGGTCCAAAGTGCAAAATGGTTGCAAACTTTAGCATGCTATTACTCGAATACCGTGAATCTTAGAAACTTCTTGTCTAATCCTACAATATTGCATTGGGTCCCTCTACAAAAACCTCTCTTGGTTTCGGCTATCTTGTAGTGGTTTTCCCATGGCAGCAAATTTTCACTTGATGGAAAAAGCATCAAATGCAAGCAGTGCAAAGTTGCAAAGTGGTGCAAATTTCACTCTGCAACTCATGTGACCAAGCGGACTGTTCCAACGCATCTGAATAATTATTTTTACACTAGGCATGGTCCTCTTTCACACCAAAACATGCGGAATCGCTCTAAGCTATGTTCCACCGGATCAATCCCTTAAGGGTCCAAAGTACAAAATGGTTGCAAACTTCATCATGCTATTACTCAAATACCATGATTCTTATAAAATTCTTGTCTAATCCTACAAGATCATGTTGGGCCCCTCTACAAAAACTTCTCTTGGTTTTGGCTATCTTGGAGTGGTTTTCCTGTGGTAGAGGATTTTCACTTGATGAAAAAAGCATCAAATGCAAGCAGTGCAAAGTTGCAAAGTGGTGCAAATTTCACTCTGCAACTCGTGTGACCAAGCGGACTATTCCAACACATCTGAATAGGTATTTTTATGCTAATCATGGTCCTCTTTTCAACCAAAACACGCGGAATTGGTTTGAGCTATGTTCCACCAGATCAATCCCTTAAGGGTCCAAAGTGCAAAATGACTGCAAACTTCAGCATGCTATTATTCAGATACCGTGATGCTTAGAAACTTCCCATCTAATCCTACAAGATTGCATTGGGCCCCTCTACAAAAATCTCTCTCGTCTTTGGCTATCTCAGAGTGGTTTTCACATGGCGGCGAATTTTCACTAGATGGAAAAACTGTCAAATTCAAGTTGTGCAAAGTTGCAAAGTGGTGCAACTTTCGCTCTGCAACTCATGTGACCAAACTAGCTGCTCCAACACATTTGAATAGGTATTTTAATGCTAGGAATTATATTTTTTTCCACTGAAACACGTCAAATCACTCTGAGCTACGTTCCACCGGATCAACCCCTTAAGGGTTCAAAGTGCAAAATGGTTGCAAACTTCAGCATGCTATTACTCGAATACCATGATGCTTAGAAACTTCTCATCTGATCCTACAGGATTACATTGGGCCCCTCTACAAAACCCTCTCTCGATTTTGGCTATCTTGGAGTGGTTTTCTCATGGCGGCGGATTTTTACTTGATGGAAAAAGCGTCAAATGCAAGCAGTGCAAAGTTGCAAAGTGGTGCAAATTTTGCTCTACAACTTGTGTGACCAAGTGGACTATTCCAACATGTTAGAATAGGTATTTTTTTGCTAGGCATGGTCCTCTTTTGTACTGAAACACGCGGAATCGCTTTGAGCTATGTTCCACCGGATCGATCCCTTAAGGGTCCAAAGTGCAAAATGGTTGCAAACTTCAACATGCTATTACTCGGATACCATGACACTTAGAAAATTCTCATCTAATCCTATAGGATTGCATTGGGCCCATCTACAAAAACCTCTCTCGGTTTTGGCTATCTCAGAGTGGTTTTCCCATGGCGACGGATTTTCACTTGATGGAAAAAGTGTCAAATTCAAGCTATGCAAAGTTGCAAAGTGGTGCAACTTTCGCTCTGCAACTCATGTGACCAAACTAATTGCTCCAACATGTCTGAATACGTATTTTTACACTAGGTATGGTCCTCTTTTGCACCGAAACATGCGGAATCGCTCCGAGCTATGTTCCACCGAATTGATCCCTTAAGGGTCTAAATTGGAAAATGGTTGCAAACTTCATAATGATATTACTCGAATACCGTGATTCTTAGAAACTTCTCATTTGATCCTAAAAGATTGGGTTGGGCCCCTCTACAAAAACCTCTCTTGGTTTTGGCTATCTTAGAGTGGTCTTCTCGTGGTAGGGAACTTTCACTTGATGGGAAAAGTGTCAAATTCAAGTTGTGCAAAGTTGCAAAGTGGTGCAACCTTCGCTCTGCAACTCATGTGACAAAACTAACCAATCCAATGCATCCAAATAGGTATTTTTATTCTATGCATGGTCTTGTTTTGCACCAAAACACACGAAATCGCTCCGAGCTACGTTCCACCGGATTGATCCCTTAAGGGTCCAAAGTGCAAAATGGTTGCAAACTTCATCATGTTATTACTCAGATACTGTGGTGCTTAGAAACTTATCATCTGATCCTATAGGATTGCATTGGGCCCCTCAACAAAAACCTCTCACGGTTTCGGCTATCTTGGATTGGTTTTCCTGTGGTGGCAGATTTTCACTTGATGGAAAAAGTGTCAAATGCAAGCAGTGCAAAATTGCAAAATGGTGCAAATTTCGCTTTGCAACTTGTGTGACCAAGAAAATTGTTCCAACGCATCTAAATATGTATTTTTACGCTATGCATGGTCCTATTTTGCACCGAAACATGCGGAATCGCTCCGAGCTATGTTCCACCAGATCAATCCCTCAAGGGTCCAAAGTGCAAAATAGCTGCAAACTTCAACATGCTATTACTCGGATACTGTGACACTTAGAAACTTCTCGTCTAATCCTATAGGATTGTGTTGGGCCCTTCTACAAAAAAATCTCTCATTTTTTTCTATCTTAGAGTGGTTTTCGCATGGCGGCAAATTTTCACTTGATGGAAAAAATGTCAAATTCAAGTTGTGCAAAGTTGCAAAGTTGTGCAACTTGTGTGACCAAGTGGATTGTTCCAATGCATCCCAATAGGTATGTTTACGCTATACATGGTCTTCTTTCACACCAAACTATGCAGAATCACTTTGAGCTACGTTCCACCTGATCGATCCTTTAAGGGTCCAAAGTGCAAAATGGCTGCAAACTTCAACATGCTATTACTCGGATACCATGATGCTTAGAAACTTCTCGTCTAATCCTATAGGATTGTGTTGGGCCCCTCTCCAAAAAACTCTATTATTTTTGGCTATCTTAGAGTGGTTTTCTTGTGGCGATGGATTTTCACTTGATGGAAAAAGTGTCAAATTCAATTTGTGAAAAGTTGCAAAGTGGTGCAACTTTCATTTTGCAATTCGTGTGACCAAACTAAGTGCTCCAACGTGTCCCAATAGGTAGGTTTATGCTAGGCATGGTCCTCTTTCTCACCCAAACATGTGGAATTGATCCGACTTGCGTTCAACTGGCTTGATCCCTTATGATGGCATGCAAAACACTGGAAAAGAGAAACAAACAAACGACGGTTGAGAAGTTTGAGTATTCCACACAAAAAATGTATGATCATTGGTGCAAAGCACCTTGTTCCTCCATTTGATGAAGAAGGTCTAGTTCAGTGGTTTTAGTGATTATCTGATGGTGAATAGGTTGGTTAATAGGTTGTTGTGGGTATTTTGAGCATGCTTTGTCTTGAATAAGGTCAATTAAGACCATTAGGTATGTTTTAGGGTGACTTTTGGTTCTAGTGATAAAAAATGTGAAAATTTCAATCTTGCACTAGAAGTTGTCTTTGTAGCCTTTGAAGGAAAATTTGTGAATTTGTATATGATTGTGAAAGAATGGAGTTTTTTCAATGTAATAAGGCTATTTGTACACCATCTATGTGGGTTTAGAGGTCATTAGATGTACTCATTAGGTTGGAGGAGTCTAAAGTTCTAAATTTTTAAGTTGCTTAAAGTAACAAATTTGAAATGCAACGGTTACTTGTTTTTAAAGTTGGTTTTTAGTTAGTTAAGGGCATGGATCAGTTAGAGAAGGGTTTAAAACAATATGTAAAGCCTTGAGAGGCTCAAATGGACGTTATTGATGAACTTTTGGAGAAGATCTAAATAGAATTATTCACATCGTTCTCTATTTTTTAGATTTTTGATACAAACTTGTTGATCCCGTACTTGGTACGACCTCCAGCTTTTAGATAAAGAACATATTGGAATCTTTTTATGAATCATTTCATGGAATTCCAATTGTAAATGTGTTTTGTTCTTTTAGATAAAGTTTTTTAGCATCAAGCAATTAATATTCAAGACAAATCATGAAGGACAACAATGATCAATGCTAGGGCTAACCAATTAATAATTATACACGTGAATAATTCAAGCATCAAGTACTCAAAAACACGTAAGCCTCAAAAATTATACACATGAATACATAGTAAACACAAATTAATACAAAGTATATGCATGAATACAAGGTATACGCATGAAAACACGTAAGCCACAAAGTATACATTCGAACGCACGTAAATCACAAAGTATACATGTAAGTTGTAAAGAATACACTTGAATACATGTAACTCATATCTATTGAAGCATCAATTTAGAATGCAAATATGGACAGGCATCGATAAAAGGTATTTGTATTAACCAAATAGCCATGTAGGCATACATCAATATATGATAGTATAAGTATGAAATATATGTACAAAATAGCCATATAGGCTTACGAGAATCCCAAATAGGCATACAATGTCAAATATGTCCAATAAAAATATGTACAAAACTGCCATGTAGGCATACAACAAAGGGCTCTGGAATCAAAATTCATTGCTCTCCATGCCCTGGAAATAAATTCTTTCCCTTTCCTTTTCGATCGAATGGCGATAGGTTTGTCACTCTTTTTTGATGTGCTCGAGGAGTGCTCTTGCTGCTCCTCCTAGTGTTTAGTTAATGGTGAAGTTTTAACTATTACAATAAGAAGTAAAGACATGAATATATTGAAATTACATTATAAAAAATGATATATTTGATAAAATAATCACTTACTGCCATCTCATGATCTCTCTCCATGGGGGAAATATTCTCATGCCCATGCTCAGGCATGCTCAAGCCCTATATAAACCATACAAATAGAAATTAAACTACGTGAATCAATAATGGTTTGATTTTTCACTAACTAACATCTATAACAACAAATGTAAATTAAAATTTACTAATTTTCCTCATACCTCTCCTGTCAGAGCCATTGAGGATTGTATAGCAGATGACATAACAATATCCATTTCCCTCGTCACATTTGTAGGTGTTCCGGCTTGCATCATATAAAAATAAAACAATAAATTATTCAACGTAATCAACAATGTGCATATAAACTACACAAATCTATTAAGTACTTGATTCATTAGTTAAAATCTTTATTCTATTACCTCCATGTAGGTTTGAGTAAATCCACCGCCACTGGGAAGTGTTCCATCAAAACCTCCAATATTAGTCTATTCAACTTCCAAAATTGAATATTAAATTACATTCGTAAAACAATGCTATTAACATGCAATAAATTTATAATTGTTTACTAGTTACATAACCCAGCAATAGGTGTACTGCAGAAATAAGTTTGTGGGGGGCTGGTGTATCGATTCTCAACACTGTGACCCTGCAATTTATTAAAATCATAAAACATTTTTAGTTAATCTTGCATTTCAAAATTGAAATATAATAAAGTAATTTAGTGAACATGCACTAACTTTTACCTGACTAGCAATATCATATGCCTCATGAAAAATACTAGTTACCCTCTCCATCTCCATAGTTGTAGATGGATCCTGTGTACCAGTCTCCTGAGTGTCAGTGGGGTCATATGAACAAGTAGCCCCACAAGATTGACACACATGTGTTCGACGGGCCACCACTTAAAGACTCCCCTAGATGGCATCGTAGAATAGGGCTAGTATGATGGATGACACTCTGGGTCAAAGTATTGATCACCTGCAATGTCTCTACATCAGCACTTTCCTTCATGATGGAAGGCATAACAATGTGCTCATGAGGTGGCCTAGTGAGAGCTCATCTACCTTGTCGTGTAGGATCCAGCTGTGCATCGGGTCTATCCTAAGCTGACCCCCCACCTCTCCCCTAGAAATCCCTCATATCAAAATAATTTGGGATTTTGTTTAATATGAACTCACTGTATAGTTTCCTAAGGAAATATTGCGGGACCTCACAATTATTGCACGGTGGCTAATCAAAGACCATGTACCACCTATCGTAAAACTGGTCCCTAATCTGTTGGTGGTGGCACCAATGGATAGGAAACCTCTTCACATTGAGGGTAAGATTTTTATTTGTGCGTGGGTCATTGAATAATGAGCACAAATCACCTTTTGTAATTTTTAATCCTTTACATCTTTGTATGATAGTTTATTTGCATAATAATCTCTAGCTGCCTACCTCCTATCTTGCCATCCAGTTATTTGTTTTCTAATTGAATCTACATTTTTTACCATATCTTTCGATGAATTTTCTAGGGTCATTCTTTCTGTGTTTGAACCATTTGGATCACTCAACCTACTGATCAAATCCTCAAATTTTTTTGTTGTTGTTCTCAATTTCACTCATTAAATTTTGTTGAGTGCTAGGAGGGGGTTGAGTGATTGGTGGAGGAGGTTGTTGTTGTGCTTGATTTTGATCTTGAGGATTTGGTTGGTCTTAATATTGAGGATCTTGAGGGTTTGCAGGTTAATTTTCATCTCCTAAAAATTAAAACAAATATATATCAAATTCAACCTAAAACTAACTAATTCAAAACAAAAACCACAAAATCCTTACCTCTGACATCTCCTCCTCATCGTGGTGCCATCGTTGCGAAGAAATACAATTTTTTGGTGAAAAAATTTGTTGAATTGCTCCTCCTAGAACGTGAGCATGTAAGTATGGGGGTTTTGGCCGTAGTTGCAAGAAAAGAATAGTTGAAATTACAATGACAGGTTTTCACTTTTTTTTCTTTTAACAAGCAATAACGTGAGCACGTTATAACGTGCACAAGTTATTGGTTTGTTGTTGTCGAGCCTTAGGCTCGGCACACCGAACCAATAACATGAGGGCGTTATAATGCGCTCACGTTATTTCTTTTCAAAAAAAATTGAAAGGTGTCCATGGAATTGCTACCCATTTCCATGCACCCACCCGTGTATCAGTTTTCTCACCATGGATCTGCCACCAAAATATCCACCCCCAAAGCCTACATGGGCTTCTTTAAGGGCAAGGGGTATTTTCGCTTTAGTGAGGCATCTTAGCAGCAAGCCATTATATGCTTTTTGATAAAGAACATCGGATAAGATGACATAACGGGATCGTGGTGCCATCGTTGCGAAGAAATAGAATTTTTTGGTGAAAATTTTTGTTGAATTTCTCCTCCTAGAACGTGAGCACGTAAGTATGGGGGTTTTGGCCACAGTTGCAAGAAAAGAATAGTTGAAATAACAATGACAAGTTTTCACTTTTTTTTCTTTTAACAAGCAATAACGTGAGCACGTTATAACACGCACAAGTTATTAGTTTGTTGTTGTCAAGCCTTAGGCTCGGCACACCGAACCAATAACGCGAGGGCATTATAATGCACTCACGTTATTTCTTTTCAAAAAAAAATTGAAAGGTGTTCACAGAATTGCTACCCATTTCCATGCACCCACCTATGTATCAATTTTCTCACCATGGATCTGCCACCAAAATATCCACCCCCAAAGCCTACATGGGCTTCTTTAAGGGCAAGGGGTATTTCCGCTTTAGTGAGGCATCTTAGCAACAAGCCATTATATGCTTTTTGATAAAGAACATCGGATAAGATGACATAACGGGCTGAAAGCTTTTGTATACGAGTGCAATCATTTTTCGTCACAGCATTAGGAAAGTTTCCAATCTTTAAGTAATTGTAGATACTAGAGAACCAATCTCTCGAGTCTACATGAAGGAAAACTAGAGACTCGGGCGCTAGTTGATCAGGAACTGTCAGGGTTCACATGACCTGAACCACGAAGTGATATTCCTTTGTATCCTCTTCTGAAGGTATCAAGGAAGTAGCACTCACCATCTACATGTCTATTTTCTCACCTAGGAATGTTGTTTATTGTGAAAGAGGAAAACTGATCAAGCAAGGACAAAGCAAGGTTTCGATATTGAGACAACTTACTTTTCTTAGCTTGATAAGTTCTCGTGATCTAGTTCACAATAAGTTCAGAGTCACCTAGTATATGAAGATGCTTAATTTTTAGCGCAATCGTACCATGCAAACCTACAATAAGAGCTTCGTTCTCGGTGATATTATTAGTGCAAGGAAAATCTAACTGAAAAGATAGGGGGACCAGTTTACCTTCGGGGGATATCAAGACCACACCTTCTCCAGAACCGGTCTGACACCTCGATCCATCAAAGTACATTTTCCATTTGAGGTCATAGTTGATTGTGAAGATATCCTCATCAGGAAATAGGTCCAACCCGAGGAAGGAGCAAGGTGAGGGAGCGTCTACCAATTGGTTAGAAACCACTTGTCATTTTATCGATTTTTGAGTGACAAATTTTATATCAAACTCAGAAAGCAACATAACCCACTTCGCTAATCTCCCAGCAAGGTCTGTGCTAAAGAACAAATGTTTCAAAAGATTATTTTTTACTATGACATGAGTTTTAGCATGGAGGAGATATTGCCTCAGCTTCTGTGTAGTGAATACAAGAGCAAGGCACTACTTCTCCATGGAAAATAATGGGTTTCATAATCGACAAAGATGTAGCTAATATAGTAAACCGCTCTTTCTCTTCCTGTGTCATCATACTGAGCTAGCAGGGCTGTTAAAGCGTATGGTGAAGCAACAAGGTAAAGCAAGAAGGGTCTATCTTGCATAGCCGGCATCAATACAAGAGGATTGGTCAAATAATATTTGATGGATTCAAAAGCTCTCTGACATTCTTCATCCCATATAAACTGAACATCCTTCTTCAGTAGACAAGTGAAAGGAAGGGTATGATCAACCAAATGAGATATGAATCTGCAAATTGCATGAATCTTCCCCTGTAAACTTTGCAATTTTTTTATGTTCCTTGGTGGAGACATGTTAACAATGGCATCAATCTTATTTGTGTCAACTTCGATTCCACGATAAGAGACTATAAACCCAAGAATCTTGCCAGCATCAACGCCGAAGACACACTTCTGGGGATTGAGTCTCATCTTGTAAAGTTGAAGCCTTTCAAAGATGAGACGAAGGTTCTTCACATGATCTTGATGATTTATGGACTTCACCAAGATGGCATCAACATAGTCTTCTAATATCTTATGAATGAAATCATGAAATATCAAGGTCATCGCTCATTGATAAGTCGCTTTTGCATTCTTTAACCCAAAGGGCATGACCACATAGCAGAAAGTCCCCCAAGGGGTAGTAAAGCTTGTCTTGTATTGATCGTCTAGATTAATACGGATCAGATTATTACCTACAAATCCATCCATAAAAGATAACAATGCATGGCCTGCGGTCGAGTCCACAATCATATCTATATTAGATAATGGAAAATAATCCTTAAGTGAAGCCTTGTTAAGGTCCTAAAATTCAATGCATATACGAATATGGTCATTGAGTTTTCTAACAGTGACTATATTCAAAATCCAGGGAGAATATTCAATGGGACAGATAAAGCCTACCTTAAATACCTTCTTTATCTCAGTCTTAACCATTAAAGCTACCCTAAGATTGATCTTTCAAAAGAAAATCTTAACAAGCTTGGCGTCAGGACATAGAATGATATTATGGACCACTATGGATTCATCAATACTAGGCATATCTTCATACATCCAAGTGAAGATATCAGGGTAGCCACGTAAGAGAGCGCAGTGTTCATCTAATTCCTCAGAAGAGAGGCACTTCTTGATCTTGATTACTCTTTTTGAAGATTTAGTATCTGCAAGGACTTCGACAATATCCCCTTTAAGGAGGGAACTGCGGTCCTCGGGATGAGATATTGGAACATCATTACTGATGTTAGAAGAGGGTCCTCCTCATCAATCCTCAGAACGGATTCTCCAAAGTATGCTTGTTTTTTGTAAGCGATATGGGAATCGTTTCTTGTGATGATAAGGAGGTAATGAAGAATAAGCACCTAGAAATTCCCCTAATGCTTCATTCGAAGAGAAAACATATAAAGGAACCTTCTCAGCTTGTCCTCTTTCTTCTATCAACTTAGGATGGATCAAACTCAATGGTTTGGTCTAAATCATATTAATACTCCACCAAGGTTTTCATGTAGACTACTCAATAGGGCATCCCAAACCTAGATAGCATTGTCATTGGTTAAACTGGATAGGGACTTGTATTCCTTTCTCGATACGTCCTAGGCCTGTCTGCCCATAGCCATATCAAGAAGCAATTTCATAACCAAACCCATAATGAGCTTGTAGAGTTTCAGGAGGGGACAGCTCTACGTAGAATGTCTCATTCTACCAATGGACATTGAAAGTTTCTACAGGAGCAGTCCTACTTCCCCTACTTGGTTCACAAATGTCAACCTCCTTTTCAAAGATGGAATCACTCTCCCGAGGAGGAGCGGTCTCCTAGATAAGAACACACCTCGCGTCTTCAATGGGAAGGTCACTCGTCCTCCTACTAGCAAAATCTGATAATTCTATATTGGAGGGGTTCAATTTGTATTCCACTATGAAGAATTTAGAGAAGTTCAAGGAACCCCAGTCATCACCTAAGAGAGCATTCATTTCACGGGATGAAGGAGAAGATAGAGGGGATTAACATTCTTCCATCTTAGGCGGTCTATCTTGATTGATACTCGCTTGAGGAACAGCTTCTATAGTAGGTATTAACGAGGAAAAAGCCATAGCGTCAGCAGTTAAGGAAGGAATACAATTCTTGAGACTGGAAGTGGCTGAATTACGACCAGCAGTGGCTAGTAAACAAAGGTGCATAGCCTCTAGATCTACTTTAACCGTAACCACTTTATTGTTAGCAACGAACTTCAAGGAACGATGTAGGGTAGAAGTTACTATGCCCATATCATGAATCCAAGGTCTTCTTAAAAGAATATTGTACGGTAATGGGTCGGGCATTACATAGACCAGTGTAGGCAAAGTAACAGGGCCCAACTACAAAGGTAACATTATCATACCTAAAGCTTGGCTGCCAACATTATCAAACCCATGAATATATAAGGAAGAAGGCGCTAAGGAGGATGAGTCAACCTTGATTTTAGGTAGTAGATCTATACTAAAAATGTTGAGAGTTGAACCAGTGTCAATGAGTGTATGTCTAATACCGATGTTAACGTTTACTATGATCATCAAAGGTTTCGCTTGTTTCTACATGTTCGAAGGCGAGAGTTTTTGCAAGTGGAATGTAATATTCAGCAAATCTGCTCGAATATGTGCCATCAACGCATCAATGTCTGTAGGCCTAGTAGAGGCAGGCAAGAGAATATTTTGTAAGGCTTACTGTAGCATTTCTTGATAAATCAGAGTGATTTGAAGCAAATCCCAAAGCGAAATCTTAGTCGGAGAAGCACAAAGTTGCTCGACAAGATCATAATCACCTGGTGCTTTGATCATGGGTTTAGGAGCTGGAGGAAGGTCAGGTTGAGATGGAGGTAAATAAGTAGGAGTTCGGTCTAGTTGTGATGTAGGAATAGCAGCTTGTTCTTCTAAGTTTTGTATGTTTCTCCTTGTAGGGTACGTATGTCTGACAGCATTATAAGAAGTAGAGTTAGTAGCCTTCGAAAATCTCAAATATAAGTCCAATAGATTGCTACAACCTAAAATCCCATAGATGGAATAGTCCTTTCTAGGGAATGGCTCAGCTGGGGTCACATAAATGAAGGGTCTCTTAGGGCTTGAAGGAGCCATAGAAACTAGTACCACATTTATTGACTCTTCAGCTAGCAAGGAAGGAGTTTGTTTTAAATATTTACATATAGGGGAGAGTGCTTCTAAGAAATCATCTAGAGCATCTTCCAGCATATCAAAATCTCGTTCAGAAAAAATACTCATCATAGCTAGACAGCATTATGAAAATGGATCTGATGGTTCACGTCGGGTTCACCAAAATGTGATATAAGAGGTATTCGCTACACATGGGTCTCTTCCTTCTCAATGGATCGCCAAGGAACAAACTACCCTTATACACCTCAAACTTAATGGATCAATGAAATCATGAAGAGAAGTGAGAAATTAGGTTTGGGGTCCGAGAGAGAAAGACTTCTAAGTTCTGATATCTGGCTGAAGATCTCTTGGCCAAAATACATCAGTGTAGTTCTAGGATGCCAGCACGGTGCATTGTCGTCCACAAGACGCGCTGGCATCCTAAGCTATAAAGAACTCAGGATCTCATGCAGATGGAATGGAATCTTACTTTTTGACTCAGACCAAGAGACGTGAGGAAGCAATCAACAAAAATCTAAGAACTAAAGGAGAATACAAGAAATCTTGAAACAAGATCACCTTCGTGCATCTGAATCTTTATTCAAAGCTTCCTTTCATAACCTACACACAAAAGATCAAGGGGAAAAGGTTTGGGATGTATAGGGGATTTCCTCAATCAGACCCCCGTATTGGTGTTCCCACCTCCACAAATAGCCAAGTTTGGTAGAGAGTGTAAAGGAAATAACAAAATATGTGGTGAAAACAAAACCCGCTTCGGAGTAGAGCCCGCAACACAAAGTAGTAAATTAACTAGTAGGAAGGAGTGATAAGGAGAGAGAGCATTACCCAAGGGTCAAGACCCTCTTCTGGAGCACATGGGTGCACCAAAATGTGCTTTCTTAAGAGCTGGTAGCTGCTAGGGGGACCTCAGTCTGGCATGACTTCGTCAGTGAAAGTGCTGCTACTCAAGGATAGAACTTACCCAAGACTAGAGAAAATGGTTACAATGGTTGAATTGATAGCTTCCAACCCCAAAATGAGGGCCAAAAGGATTTCTTAATGCATGCAAGGGCAAAACAGAGTTGTTTCACTTGAGACCTAACCACTAGGAAATGTGTCACAGACGTCAAGCTTCTAGATTTTCCATTTCAAACTCAGAAAATCGCCAGGATGCTAGCACACCACGCGGATGTCCACACACTGCACAAGCATCCAAGGCCTATTTTTTTGGGAAATGCCTTGTCAGGCCACTATCGTTTAGCCATGTGTCCAAATGAAGCCAAAATCATGAAATTTTGTCTCATGGGATTTTTTCATTAATGCTCCAAAGGTGTCATAAATGCTAGGCAAGATGCAAAAATGTGGAATTGCCCTTAGGTGCAATTATGCGACATCACACCAACATTGCATATGTTGTGATCACTACTTGATCTTCTCAATCTTGTATGATCCGCTTCCATTTGATCCATAGTTCTAATCATACGATCTTGGAATTGTTGTAGCATTTGTTGTTGTTGTTGCGTAAAGGTGGTCAGTAAATCACTAAGTTGATTATTCAAATCCCTTGACAAGCTTCCATCCCTTCGTTCACCCATCTCTTCCTTAACTAGGTTAATATCAGCTCCTTCTTCCTATTGTACTGTCTTGCTTTTGGTGAAATATCAGTGTGATCCTACCTCTCTAGAGTGCATAGAATCAAATCAACTAATATGCAATAACCCACTTTCACAAACTGATCAAAAAGAAACATGCAATCATCTAGGTATACGCCAGACAGCCAAAACTAACATGCAATGGTAACCCTCTTCTTAAACTGCACCCAAACTGACATGCAACATTGAAGCCCCAATAGGCCGACAAGATCAACAACTTTGATACCATTAAAATATCCTTAGCTAATATTCATTGCATCGCGCATAGATTTTTACATGAGGGCATATTATTTAAATGTTTTCATAAAGTTTGTTTCAAAGCATGGTTAATTTAATGCATAAATAGTATCGATTTATAATGAATAACAGGAACAGCATATCCAATGAAATTTTAGAATTGAGATGATTTTATTGGATCCAAAAATACAAGTTCATATTGCATACTAGATTTATTCATGTAAAAATCAGTAAATTCAGCACTAGCTGCAATTTTGGTAACAAATCACCTTCCTAGAACATTCCACAATTTGCATGCATGGCACCTCTCATGACTTTGTTGTGGCTGCAAATTTAACAATACAACTCCTAGTGATCTCTGTGATTTTCTTGTTTAAACCTGGCAGATTCCTTCAGTTTGTATTTTGCAATGTGAAGACTGCACTCATTTAATGATTTGGGGTTTTTCATCCCACTCATCTTAGGGCCAAGGGTTTCGTCTTGGAGAATATTTTCTTCATAGCTCGATAAATAGAATAAAATCTAAATGAATTTTGTATGTCTCTTCAACCCAATCGATGCCTTTTATCTTTTCTACAATGATAATCCACTCCTTCACAAAAAGCCATCGAATCCCTTAAAAAGATTTTATTTCCATATCAATAAATCGACCTTGGGAATGATAATAGACTTAAGCATTTAATTTATTAATCACCTAGTAAAATGAAGTTTCCACTTAAAAGTGGCCCCCCAATAATCGAAATGAATAATTAAATATAATTAAACTAAAACTATAGCTTTTTGGACTCTTATTTAATCACTCATTATTCCATTATTGTTTATTTTATTTCTAACCTTTGGGAATAGAGAAGGCTAGAAAAATTCTTCAAGATTATTCATCACGCAAAAGGGATGTTACAGCCCTTGAGTGGTCATAACTTGGTACCACCAATTTTATGTGTTGTACTCATAATATTTTTTTGTTTCACTAAGGCATTTTGTTTAAAATAGTCAAAATCTCAAAATTGTTTGAAGCTGGAAATTTGGAAAAGTGGAAATTTGCATGTCCTGCATGAGGTTCAAGAACTCAAAATTTTCAAAATCTGACGATCTGGTTTTGTTCAAAATGAAGTTATCTACAAAACCCAGATTTCGGTTTTTCAGTTTTAGATTTTCTTAAATTTTAGGAAAAATTAGGGTTTATTTTCCTAAAATTTAGGTTTTTCTAGGTTTGTTGTGAAACGGATACCTATAAATTTACTTTTTCAAAAAACCCTAAAAGATAGGGGAAAAACTAAAAATAGCCCAAAACCCTAAAAAACCCTCAAAATAAGATCTTGTCAAAATTGACTGAAAATTATTTTGATTTGCTTATTTCATAGTGGTGAAGTCAAAATCAAGAAAAAGTCAGTTTAAAGTTGATGGGTCTATTTCACTTTTTTAAGAGAAAATTTAGGACCTTTGAGGTCATCAATGGAAGATGGCCAGATGTTAGATGTTGAAATCTAAGCTTGAAACACTCCAATGAAGATTCTATGATGAGATGTGTCCAAAATGATGGTTCGTCTCGGAGGGGATTTTCGTCGAGGAGAAGATGTATGTTTTTCTCTCTAGGATGAAAGGAGCACCTACTAGCTAGGGGTGCCCTATATTTCATAGGCCTAGATTGTTGTATTAAGGTTTCTCACTTCCAAGAAGACCTTTGAAATCCTGTTAGCTTCATGATGAGCCTACCAGCCAGTCCAGAAGATTTGTCTAGCTCCTAAAATTGAAAATTGAACGAGAAATGAGGGGGATGTGAAAATGACTAATAGTGAGCAGAAAAGCGCCCTTGCTAGCTAGGAGTGCCCAATTTTTTGAAGCACCGGATGTGAATTTTTGATCAAATGAAACCTAAAATGTTTATCTCAAACTTGATCAGGCTTCTTAATGAATCCGTCAGCAGGTTAATATGAGTTGTTGAACTGTTGCAATCAGGATTCAAACATGAGACTTTTACCATGTGCAGGAATGTCAATTTTGAGAAAAATTGCCCTTGGAGGCCAGGGGCACCCAAGTTTTTAGACCTTCAAATCCAGGTGTTTGGGTTATCTCAAATGCTCATCCTATTCGTGATGCTTCAGACTTTCTAGTTCCTATTTCAGCCAAGTCAAAGGACTTGTCAGTAACCTGCAGTCGAAGATTGCGTGAAGATTCAACACATTGCAAAAATGGCTCTCTAGAAGAAAAAGCACCCCAAGAGGCTAGGGGTGCCCAGGCTTTTTGACCTGCCAAATGATGTTTTTAGGAAAAGTGCTCTCTAGGAGATCATGTTCAAAATATTGACAGCTTCGCAATGAGCCTATCAACTAGCTCTGAAGTTTTGTTAAGTACCGAGAGTTTCCAAATGAATTGAGGGCAGAATCACCTTCAAACTGATGAAAATTGATGAAAATTTAACTATATGGGAGAAAAAGTGCACCTAGCCCTAAATTTTGAGGCCTCAGAAGTCAAAATTAGCATTCACCACCTCAAGGAGTGCCTTTTCAATTTTGATCTTGCTCTTCAATAAAACCGTCAGCTAGTCAATTGAACATATTAGTTCATCAGAATTGGTGGTCAAACATTGCCTCTGGTGGCGTTTTGCAAATGGAAATTCTCAAAAAAAAATTAAGTCTAGAGTTGGCACCTAAAGTCAAACTTTGACTTTTTGAATTGAAGTGAACTTGGATGCCCTATAATGGAGAAGTTTGAGAACTCAACTTAAAATAATATTTAATATCAAGTTTAACTTCTGAGTCGACTTCAACTAGACTCCATTTTAGGGTTATTTGCATGAAAATTGATACCTTAATTCATAAATTTTATTTATTAAGGCATTTAGGGATCCATTATTCTCATCATAGGTGGAACCAAACACATATTTTCTCATGCAAGCAAGATCTGAAGGTGCTTTTGGTGAAATTTTTTAATGTTCTTCATAGTGTCAGGTCCATAATTTTTAGAGGAATTATTTTAAAGACTTCATCATTAGAGTGCATACATTCCATACTTCATCAAATCTCATTCAAGGCATAGGCATCATTTTCAAATGCAGAATAACTTCTATTTTCTATCTCTAAACTTTTGTATCCTTGTCTTAGGTTTTTTCTCACATGTCAAAGTAAACAAAATAATTTTTGAAATCTGTTCATTTGGGTTCATTCACTACGGCATCAACAACAAAACCCATGTTCTAGAATTTTTTCATGAAAATTGCCCTATTACTTCACATTTTGAAGTACTACGCTTTTTCCAAAGATTCTTTTGCATAGCAGCCAAGAAGTCAATTTTTTGAAAAATGAAGATTATGGGTCTACTTAGCTCATTGGTGCCTACAATACCTAGGTGCCAGTTTTTCTCAAAGAAAAAAATTATGGGAAACCCCTATGGCCACTCAACTTCTAATCTGAAAAGTCATTGCATGCTTAATTAAAAGTTAGTTTTTCGAGTTTCTGAAAAATCTAGGTTGGCTTAGAATTTCATTCTCTACAAAACCCATATCTCAGAATTTTTGTGAAAATTACCCCTCGAAAGGATATTTTTAGCCTCGTGAGAAGCTATTTTTAGCTTTTCCAAAAAATTTGTCAAAACATAGTCGTGTTCATAGTCAACGAGCGAGTTTTTCAGTTTGCAATTCACACATACTAAATTCAAGACCAAATCGATCTTAATTCATGATTTCATAAAAACTGACACCAATTTGCATCAAGCACATCTAGGGGGTTGATTCAAACAATTTGAAAGTCATAGTTGCTCAAAGTCCACATGGTTTCATACCTCGTATAGTTGATTACCTTCCAAGGCCAATTTAGAGGTTTGATATTGTTGGAATTCTACGTATGCAACGATTTCATGTGCATTTCTCACAACTAGAGTGTTCACGATCAAACTTCTCGGTTTCGTCATGCAACACTCTTCCATTGAGAAAAACGTGAAAAGCATCAAAAATGTCAAAAACATCAAGAAGCATAAAGTTGTAGAAGAAATAGAGGCCATCAGTCTAGTTGTGGAGCTGCCATAGTTACCAATCAGTGAACTGCTAATTGAAGTGTGCAAATATTTCAAGGATTGCTCAAGTTGCTGACAAGCAGTGAATTGAAATTTGATACATGTGACGACCTCCAGAGGATGAGATAGTTAACAACTTCTTGGAGGAGTTAATTTCTCGAGATCACAAACAATGGATAGGATGTCCCACCTCTTCAAGATAGACATTTGACACAGCAGTTAACTTGATGCCTCTTTCCAAGTTAACTTGTTGTCCCACCTTTGTGCACATCTATTTTGGAGTCACCTATGTGGAGATTTTAGTTAATATTTAGTTAGCTAATGTTAGTTATTAGTTGACTCTCATATCAATAAGGGCTTGTGTGTTACAAGGTCCATTTAATTTCATATTAATTCAGTTAACTGAGGTAGTTTCTCCAGTTAACTGTTAGGTTGCATATATTTAGACTTAATAATAAATCTTGCATGCTTGCAAGACTCGTGTTAACTTGAGGATATTTTAGGGTTCGCTACTCCTCTGGGATTCTATAAATAAGAGAACCCTTTCTCATTTTTACTTTAACTTTTATTGCAATAACAAATTGTTGTGCCCACCTTGTCATGCAATATTGTTATTTTGTACTTGTTCACTTTGTTAAGATAAATTTGGTTTGATCATTCATTTGTGTGATAGGTCCTTCATACAATTTGTTGTCCTAGATTTATTTATGATTAATAAGCTTTGTTTCATATCTACACCTTGGATAGGGGTTCCTCCTCCTTGGGAATTTAGAAATAGATTTTATCATTTTATGTGTGATTAATAGTCTTTCTTTAATATTTGCACCTCGAATAGGGGTTCCTCCTCCTTGGGAATCTATAAATAAAGATTGTCATTTAAGTGTTGTTTCCAATAATCTTGTTTCATATCTACACCTCGGATAGGGGTTCCTCCTCCTTGGGAATTTAGAAATATATTTTATCGTTTGATGTTGTTACCAATAACCGTCATATCAGCCTACACCTCAAATAGGGGTTCCACCTCCTTGGGAATCCTGATATAAAGTTATAGTCAATTATTCCCTACTCCTAAGTCCTCATGCTATATTTTTCTTGAGGAAATAGGATAGTTTAAGCATTAATCTAGTTGTAGTTAAGAATCTACAAAACCAAATAAAAATCTTAGCTACAATGTATTGGTTTTCTTAACCTTGTGCCTCTTCCAACTGAGTCAAAAAGATAGGATTTAGAATATTTTACTTTTTAATCATATTAGAAAAAGAGGGAGCTTCCCCTCCTAATTTGAAGAGAAGTTCAACTATTCATAGTTGTTTGTTGCCAATACACACTCCAAAGGTATGAATTGTAATTCCAACAATTTTCTAGCACCTATTGTGGGGCACAAGGCAAGAAAACTTCAAGAAAATCTTAAAGCTTTATGTCATGGGAATGACCATTTGGCATCTAGTTCAACAACAAAGACTCACTTCGACCATCATACAACCGACCTTTGTGTTGATTCAAGGTGATCATTCAAAAATCATCAATAGCTTGTGAATTTTTATCTTTGACAATCATACATCATCTACTCAGTGGAGGAACATAGCTACTACTCTGGACAAAGAAGAAGAAAGGGCAGATCTTGCAGCTGGTAGACCAGTTTTTCCACCACCTGCATGGGAATAAATCATCCTAGCTCACGTATTATACACAAGAAGGAGAAATAATCCTCTCTTTCAAGAAGACCCAATCTTTCAAGAAGTTCATGAGCGTTTCCTAGAAGGACCTGAAGAAGAATCTTTAGACCTAGCTAAAGCAATGGGCAATAACAACAACAATTGCAATGATCAAAGCAGAACAAATGTAAGACATCCAACCCCATTACCTAGGGGAGACAACATTGAACCATTGGCCTTAGCAAGACACTATGAGCTGCCCAAGGGATCATGAAAGCATTTCCCGATATTCCACAGAGATGGGGCTCTACACCCCGATGAACACAACTCAGTATTCACAGTGGCTCATTTTGTTTTGCATGTTTCACATGAAGAGATCATCATCCATCTCTTTGTTGAGACTCTTGAGAATAACGTTGCAGATTGGTTCAATCATCTTGAACCAAGTATTATTACAAGTTGGGCAATCATGAGCAAAAAAAATCCTAGCGAGATTCAAGCCTGCCAAGGACAATCACCAATTATTTGTGCAACTCTCAAACTCAAATATGGAGGCACATGAACCAATGAGGGAGTTCGTAGCATGTTTTAACCACCTTGTCACATGTCTTTCCCATAAGTATCAATCCATCTGATGATATTTTGATGAGAAGCTTCATCAACGCACTTCCATCAAAAATAGCATTTTTCTTGAAGACAATCCTTGAAGAATATTTACAACTTGCACAAGAAGAAGCTATCAAGCTTGAATACAATATGATTACGATGGGAAAGATGAATAATTACTCAATTAGGCCTCTTGTTGAAGCATCTGCAGACCCATTGCTACAAAAGATAGCCAATGAGGTGACTATCCTCAAAATAAATTCACCCCCTCAAGGGAAACAAGCACTACCTATACACCATCACCATATCAACCTCAACAACCACACAGGCCAAAGAGGAATTAATTCTAGCCATTCAACAACTATAAATCAAGTTTTCCACTAGCACAACCGAGATAGCCTATTGATACTGAGAAGTCTACAACCTATTGCTCTTTCCATGACACAGATGCACACATCGAAGCTACATGTCTTGAAAATCAAAGAATGAATCAGAGCATGGGATTTGTTAATGTTGCTCCAAGTAAAATTTTTCGTGCCTTCACCAAATGAAAATGTTGTATCACCACAGATGGACAACTTTGATGGCAACTTCACAACAAGATAATTTGATAGAGAACCCGTTAATGGAGAAGAAGAAAAAGAATACCATTAGTACTCTCTCACGGTAAATCATGAAAACATTTCATCGCTTTTGTTCACACATGCCCAACACTTCAAAGAACAAAAATAAGAAGAGGAAAATTAAAAAACAAACGAAAAGGGAAAGGGAAAGGGAAAGGAAGTTCCTTCCACTTCTCATCCCAAGTCTCCACAAGAGAACACCATGTTGGTTGCACAAGATCCATCTTCAAAAAATTTTGACATTGTGTCTTCCATGATGAAGATGAAGGTACAGATCTCACAATTGGAGTATCTTTGGGATCATCCAGAGCAATTGGATGGGATCCTTAAGTTTTTAAAGAAGAAGGCTGCAATCCAGCCTACATTGCTTGAGTCGTTTGTGCTAGAAAAATACAAACCAAAACTATTCTATATATCTTTATATATAGGAGTTTTTGAGCTCAGTAATTGTATCATAGATAGCAGAGCTTTGGATAATGTCATGCCATTATAGATCATGAACGTGTTGGGACTCTCATGGACCATAACTCACAAGTTTTATTCACTTGAGTTGAAGCTGGTGTTGATGGTCGGTCAACTAAAATATGCACAAGTAAGGCTGACGTTTTGTCCAGAAAAGAAGATTATGATGACTATCTTGGTAGCTGACATTCCAACCAGTTACAAGATGTTACTCAATAGGAGCTTTGCAAAGACCTCGAAGGTGAAATTCAATTGGATTGGTTGTTTGCAACAATCCCATTGAACAAAGGTAGTTTCAAGCTGGAACCTAAGGCCAAGTCAATATTTATGGTGGTAAAGTCCCAGGACCCCCAAGCACAAGTGTTATATCAAGACACAGGTCCAGGAACATTGTTATGATGTCTGAAGTAACTAAATATAGTCAAAATTTTGCACTTTCCACAGCTACATCATATGAAGAATCAAAAGTGTGGATGATGCAGTTTGACAGCAGTTGCTCAACATCAGGCTTGAGAGCAGAATTTTTCATCACTTCTCTTGAGGGTCATCTATATCCATTTGCATACTGATTGCAATTTGAATGCATCGATAATACATTGGAATACGAGGCACTTTTATTAGGTCTCAAGAATGCAAGGGATATGGGGATCAAGTTACTTATAGTTGAAGGAGATGTGGAGCTGATCATCAAGCAGATCAGAGATCAATTCCAAGTCAAGAAAAATCACCTTCAATCCTATAGACAAAGGGTGTGGAATGTTATCGATTGCTCCGAAGTGTTTCACATCAAATACATTCCACATTTAGAAAATAGAAAAACCAATGCTCTGGTGGTATCAGCTGCTTTATTCATACCACATTCTAACTTTTGTCAAAATACATTTTCTATTGAACTAATTTACAAGCTAGTTGTTCCAGATAATTCAGACAACTGGTAGGTCTTTGACAATGACGATGACATTGAATAATTTCTCATCATGAAAGACAACTACAAAGAGTTTTTCTTTGAAGGAAGTTGTACTCCTTTTAAATAATCACTTACTAAAGACTCTGAAGTCACAAATTTTGGGATCATTCAATTGAGAGGAAATCAAATTCCCAAGGGTCTGGTGTCTTTAGAGAATATTTTTGACAGGCATGATCGATACATCCAAGATCAAAAGAGTTCAAGTGTTAATACTTCTACTAAGCATTACCAAGTGAACATTGGCACTGAAGACAAGCCTCGACTTGTTAAGCTAGGCAAGTGTTGTACTCCAGAAGAAAGTGAGAGGTTTATTTCCCTTTTCAAACAATACAAGGATGTATTTTCCTGGTCTTACGAAGACTTGAAGGTCTTCACATTCATCGAATTGGCTCATACAATTCCTTTGAAGTTTGATGTCAAGCCTTTCAAGCAAAAGCAGAGACATAATCTGTGGGTTCAAGATACTATCTATGTGGAGATTCAAAAGATGGTGGAATCAAAGATAATTTTTCCAATTCATCACTTTGCATGGGTGTCAAATATAGTTCTTGTGTGCAAAAATAACAATGAAATCATAATTTGCATAGATTTCAGGAATTTGAACCAATCGTTCTTGAAGGAAAACTACCCCTTACCAATCATGGAGCGCACCTTGCAGATGGTCACCGGTTTGGAGATTCTATCACTTCTTGATGGTTTTTGCAAATAAAATCAAATTGCAGTGGCAGAGGAGGATCAGATCAAGATAGCTTTCACCACCACATGGAGAACGTTTGCTTATGAGAGGATGGCTTTCGGCCTCATCAACATCGATGCGAATTTTTAAAGAGCCATGGATCTGGCTTTTGGGGATCTCAAGAACAAAATCATAGTCATCTACCTTAATGACTTGACCATTTTTTCAAATAAGCGGCATGATCACTTTTCACATCTTATGAAAGTGTTCAAAAGATGCAGTTACCACAAAATCTCATTAAATCCTAAGAAGACTATCTTTGTGATGACGGAGGGCAAGTTACTTGGCTATATAATTTCCAAAGAGGGGACTAGGATTCACCCAAATCAGGTGGATTCAATTAAAAACCTCTCTTCCAACCAATAAAACACAAGTGCATTCCTTTTTTGGTAAAGTCAACTTTATCAGAAATTTTGTACCAAATTTTTGGAGCTCACAAAGGAGATTTCAGCTATGATGAAAAAGACGTCCACTTTCATCTGGACAAAAGAAGGCAAGAAGGCCTTCACCAAAATCAAAGAAGCTATTGCTAATGTGCCAGTGTTGGTTCATCCTAACTTTGAGAAGGATTTCATCCTTTATTGTTATGAGTCGAAACACACTCTGCCTACAATATTAACTCAGAAGCTCGGTGAAGGAGAATCTCCAATTGCTTTCATGAGTGGAAGTTTTAAAGATAGTGAATCATGCTATTCTCAAATTGAGAAGAATGTGTATGCTATCATCAGAGTTGTTAAAATTTTCAAGTTTTATATTTTGAATTCTCACACAATGGTGTTTTTCACTGATCCAACGATAAAAAGTGTGCTAACTCAATAGGAGATAGGCATGAAAAGAGGAAAGTGGATTGCTAAAGTTCAATAATATGATCTGGAAATCAAGTCGACTAAGCTCATTCATGGGCAAGGTCTTTGTTAGTTATTGGCAGAAGATGGAGATCAAAAGTACCAAGGTAATGGTGGAATTGAAACTAAACTTGAAATTGAAGAGGACCTTCCTTTATTCCTACTAGTTGATTTTGTGGAGGAATGGTACACAACTTTGTGGTATTATTCAGCTTATGAAGAATGTCAACGTAACATGGACAAATAGTAGAAAAGAACTTTGAAGTTGAAAGCACGAAATTTCGTGCTTATCAATAATCTTATGTACAAGTGTGGCCTTGATGGAACTCCTATTATACGTCAATAGAGACCAACAATAGATATTGTTGGAAGCATTTCATATTCAAGCATGTGGTAGTCAGTTCTCATCAAGATTCACTACATTCAAGATCCTACGAGCACAATTCTATTGGACAACTATGTTTCGCGACGCATATGAATGGGTGTGCAGGTGCCAAATGTGTTAGCAATTTGCTGGCAAAGTCAAATTGGTGGCCACTCCACTCAGGCCAGTAATCATCGATGCTCCATTTCAATAATGGGGTATGGATTTTTTAGGTCCTATCAACCCACGTTCCAGCAAGGGGCATGTTTATGTCCTGAAAAAAATAGATTATTTTACAAAATGGGTTGAGGTCGTTCCTACCAAGCGAGCTAACTCATAATTCATTTGTGACTTCTTGAAGGAGAACATCATTTCATGCTTCAGGGTGCCTCACAAGATTGTGACTGATAATGCAACTTGTTTCTCATCAGAGGAACTTCTAGATTTTTATTTTGATCATGGCGTCACATTGTCACATGCATCGTATTATCACCCTCAAGGTAATGGACAAGCCGAATCTTTGAATAAGAACATAGTCACAATTGTGCGTAAGCTGGTTGACTCAAATCAGCAAGCTTGGCACAAAAAGATATATGGTGCTCTTTGGGCTAATAGAATCACTCCCAAAAGATCCATCGGCACTTTGCCTTTTACTCTTTTGTATGGTATGGAAGTCGTTCTACCCATCACACTAGAGTTGTTCGCCTTACAACTAGCATTCGCAGTGGAGGATGAAGAGTTCAAAGATCCAATCAAGAAGCGGATATTGTACCTGATGAAGTTAGAGGAAGAAAGGGTGGAGGTCGTTGACAGAATCACTCGGCATCAAGAGTGAGTGAAGAAGATCTTTGATAAGAAGGCTTGGCAGTGAGACTTTGAGATTGGAGATCAAGTCCTGTTATTGGACAAAAGGCATGACCCTAAATTAATGCATGGAAAATTTGATTCCTTGTGGCTAGGGTCCTTCCTGATCCATGAGTCTATAGGAGAAAACACTTACATTCTCTCACATTCAGATGGAAGGCTTCTCCCGCTCTATATAGCGAGAAGTATCTCAAGCACTTCATCCCTTCGAGGGAGGAATAATCTTTTGTAAATAATTTATTTATGCTTTTTCATTATATCGTTATGTGTTTCCCCGTTTCGTGAAGTTTCATCATGTTTTAGGTGATTATTTAGGTAGTCTTGTTTTAGGTGATTAGGAAAGTTTCCAACTTCATAGGTGATTAGGAAAGAGTCCTCACTCCAATGCCCAACTAATATTCACACTGGTCTATGTTTTAACCTAGAGATTCTCAATTGTCCTATCTCATAGGTATCCAACATGGTCACTAGACGGAGCCTAATCTTGTACCCATAGTAAAAAAATTGCTTCACTAAGGCATTTTGTTTAAAATCTAGTCAAAATCTCAAAATTGTTTGAAGTTGGAAAGTTGGAAAAGTGGAAATTTGCATGTCATGCATGAAGATAATGAACTCAAAATTTTCAAAATCTGACAATTTGGGTTTGTTCAGAATGAATTTATCTACAAAACCCAAATTTTCATTTTTCAGTTTTAGGTTTTCCTAAATTTTAGAAAAAAATTAGGGTTTCTTAAATTTTCTAGGGTTTTTTGGGTTTGTTCTGAAATGGATTCCCATAAAATTACTTTAAAAAAGTAACCCTAAAAACTAGAGAAAAAATTCCTAAAAATAGCCCAAAACCCTAAAAATAAGATCTTGTCAGAAATGACTAAAAATTATTTTGATTGGCTTATTTCACTTCACGATCACAATGGTGAAGTTAGAATCAAGAAAAAGACAGTTTAAGGTTGATGGGTCTATTTCAATTTTTTGAGAGAAAAATTAGAACATCTGAGGTCATCAATGGAAGATGGCCAAATGTCAGATGTTGAAATCTAAGCGTGAAACGCTCCAGTGAAGATTCTATGACGAGATGTGTCCAAAAAGATGCTTCGTCGAGGAGGCAATTTTTGTCGAGGAGAAAATGATGTAATTTTTCTATGTCTGGGATGAAAAGAGCACCTGCTAGCCAAGGGTGCCCTAGATCTCAGAGGCCTAGATTATCTTATTGAAGTTTGTCAAACCTTTGAAATCCTATCAGCTTCATGATGAGCCTACCAGCCAGTCCAAAAGATTTGTCTAGCTCCTAAAATTGAAGATTGAACAAGAAATGAGGGGGATCTAAAAATGACTAACACTGGGCAGAAAAGAGCCCCTGCTAGCCAAGGGCACCACACATTTTGAAGCACCAGTTGTGACTTTTTGATCAAATGACACCTAAAATGTTTGTCTCGGACTTGATCAGGCTTTGCAACAAATCCATCAGCGGGTTAATATGAGTTGTTGAACTATTGAAATCAAGAGTCAAACATGAGGTTTTTACCATGGTCAGGAATGTCAATTTTGAGCAAAAATGCCCCTGGAGGCCAAGGGCGCCCAAGTTTTTAGACCTTCAAATCCAGTTTTGGGTTATCTCAAATGCATGTGAATGCTATTCATGACGCTTTAGGCTTTTTGTTGCCTATCTCAGCCAAGTCAGAGGACTTGTCAATAACCTATAGCCGGAGATTGAGTGGAGATTTAGTACATTGCAAAAATAGCTTTGGAAGCAAAAGCGCCCCTAGAGGCCAAGGGCGCCCAAGTTTTTGACCTGCCAAATGATGTTTTTAGGAAAAGTGTTCTCTAGGAGATCATGTTCAGAATACTACTAGCTTCACAATGAGCCTACCAACCAACTCTAAAGTTTTGTTAAGTACTAAGAGTTTCCAGATGAACTAAGGCCAGAATCACCTTCAAAATGATGAAAATCAATGAGAATTTGGTTGTCTAGGAGAAAAGTGCCCCTGGAGGCCAAGGGCATCCTGAATTTTGAGGCCTCAAAAGTCAGAATTAGCATTTGTCATCTCAAGGAGCGCCTTTTCAGTTTTAATCCTACTCTTCAATGAAACTGTCAACCAATCAATTGGACACATCAGTCAATTAGAATCAGTGGTCAAACATAGCCTCCAGTGACATTTTTTAAATGAAAATTTTCAAAAAAAGTCCAAGTCTCAAGTTGGCACCTAAAGTCAAACTTTGACTTTTTGAACTGAAGTGAACTTGGACGCCCTATAATGGAGAAGTCTAAGAACTCAACTTAAAATAATATTTAATCTCTAGTTTAACTTATGAATAGACTTCAACTGGACTTAATTTTGAATGCATATGGCAGATAACTAAAGTGCTTCAAGGTGGCACCCATTTTAGGGCTTATTTTTCATGCAGTTAATTGAAATTAGGGTCCAATAGCATTTTGGCATCCATTTTAGGATTATTTTCATGCAAATTGATGCTTTAATTCATAAATTTTATTTATTAAGGCATTTAGGGATCCATTATTCTCATCACAGGTGGAAGCAAACACATATTTTCTCATGCAAGCAAGATCTAAAGGCACTTTTGGTGACATTTTTTTGTATTCTTCACAGTGCCAGGTCCAAATTTTTCAGAGAAATTATTTTCCAGACTTCATCATTCAAGTGCATACTTTATAGACTTCATCAAATCTCATTCAAGGCATAGGCATCATTTTAAGAGGCAAAATAACTTATATTTTCTCTCTAAAAATTATTTTATCCTTGTCTTAGGTTTTCTCTCACATGTCAAAGTAAATGACATATTTTTTGAAATCTGGTCATCTGGGTTCATTCAATACGGCATCAATAGCAAAACCCATGTTCCAAATTTTTTTGCGAAAATAGCCCCATTACTTCACATTTTGAAGTACTATGCTTTTCCAAAGATTCTTTTGCATGGCATCCAAGCAATCATTTTTTTGAAAAACAAAGATTTTGGGTCTACTTAGCTCATTGGTGTTGGGGATACAAAGTTGGTTCTATCATCAAGATAGGCATCTAAGATAGCAGTGCCTTAGTGATTTCAATTCAAAATCACAACAAAAACACAAAACACAACTATGCCATTAAGCGGAAGTAGGAACAGATGAATCCCCCTTTGATCCTACTGAGGAAAGTAAATGCACAACCAAGAACAGATTCAACACAAATAGATAACCATGAAAGACAAATAAGATGACATACAGATATATGTGGGGAAAACCCTTTCGAGTAAAAAACCCCACACTCCAAAAGATCGATCCATTGTATTATTCAGCAACAGGAAATAGTTACAATACAATATCAGGCTCATAGCCTATACAGGAGTCACATCTTATTCATCTAGAGAATACAGGCTGTAAAAACAATCAGAACCTTCATGTAGTTACAATGACGTACATCTGTAATACTACATAGATTCCCTTCAACTCCTCATAAATAACTGTCTCAGTTAGCCTCTCAGCCAACACAGCCTCTCGACCAGCATAGCCCCAAGGCCTCACAGCAGGTTCACATCGATCAAAACTGAGAGACAAAGTATTCACAGCTGCAATTCCTTAGCATACTGCTCGAACACACTCTGTCTCTCTCTTTGTTAACCTCTAACAGCTCATTCCTTTTTTTCATCCAATGTATTCGACTTCTTTAAGTCATACATCACAATCAATGTCCCCACTAAACACAGGCCTAAATCCATACTGCTCTGACCATTCGAGCAAACAACCGATCTACACACAATTGCATCGAGCCACCTAGGCATTCAATCCATGCCTTAATCAGGTTCCAAATCCAACTAGAAATTGGCCTGCAATAACTTTCGGTCCTCCTTTGGTCATCGGACAATCACGCGCTGCCAAACTGCCACATGCCAACCTATTATTCACCTATCGCGCTGACACCGAGTCCAAATCGGTCAAACTCGGCCCCGAGCTCATTCGAGCTCCTACCGCAACACCGCCGAGCTCAAGTCACCGGTCTGTCCCACCTCACAGTATGGTGGTAACTACCAACACAAACCTAGGCCTCCAACCGCACTACCGTTGGGCTTGGAATTTCCCATTGTGGTATGGTGGTAACCATATCGTAGACCGCCAGTGGTCAAACTGCTTCACCGTGGCTTAAGGAGAAAGCCTTCATGATAAGGCAGTAAGCACCACCACTGACTATCATGGCTTCACTATGCTACCACACCTAGACTGCCAGACCTTCACGGTAAGGAGGTAATCATAACTGAACTCGCCCCTTTCCTGCACCATGCTACCGCTGCCTAGTTAGAGAAGACCCATGGTAAGGCAGTGACCACCGAGCACAACTGTTAGCGGTTAAACCATGCTACCATGGGGGCCGATAGCCACCCCGCAATAGGGTGGTAACCACCAAATGAACCACAAGTGGTCTCACCATGATCACCACGGTGAGTGGACCCACCGCTCACGGTAAGGCAGTAAACCTTACATAGCTAGTCCACCACCCCTACACTGCTCACCGTGTTACCTCACCACCGACCGGACCACCCAACGGTAAGGTAGTAAGCCTTTGCTCTACCAGCTCGCCGCTAACTGCACTCCCTCGTCACCATCGAGCCACCTCCGGAGTAAGGAGGTAATAGTCATCCAGGTCGCTATCACTACACTGCGCCACCACTAGTCTAGAACAAGACCATTGTGGTAAGATGGTAACACCATCCAGCCGTCGAACAATGTGGCCCACGGTATGGCAGTAAAGGCCCGAAATAGAGAGAAAACACCCAAGTCTTCCAATGGGTCAACCAAAAAATTGAGGCACATTCCAACAATCTCCCACTTGTCGAAGACTTTCAGACATCCTCCAAAACCCAATCAAGGACCTAAACATGCTCTCATGCTCCAACCACGACCATTGTCTCAAGAATGAAAGCACCAGATCCTTCAAGCGACAAAGGCAACAAAGCAGCAAGCAACGAATCACCAACGCGAGCATAGGAAAAAGGACATAGACCGCAATTCTCCAAAACAAGAACACCAATCAACTAGAACAACAACCAGAGACCTGACTGTCCTCATCCAATTGACCAAACCCACATGAATGAACATAGCACCCACAGCTCATTCTAATCCGTAGAACCACCCATACCTCAAAGGTATGAAAAATAACAGCAGACTCATGCCATCATAAAATCACCCATCTCAACAGCAAACAAGCACCCTTCTACCAGTCAAAAGACCAAATATGTCTAGGTACTCCCACTGCAAGGGCACTACCTAAATGAGTGCAAATAAATCACCATCACAAATGACCCAGGCATACCAAGTCCACCAACCCCTGCATATAGAAGAAAGTAACCATGTAGATACAAGGGACACCCACTATGATCTACACAACCTGCAACCACCTACTGCAAGAAATGTTTCTCTCAATAGACATCCACTATTTTTCCAAGGTTCCATATCTGACTGAAGAAGGAAAACCCCTCGTGTCATCACCCGAGTGACAAACACATGACCATAGAAAATAGTGATCATCACGGCTCCACAAACATCTAAAGTCATATGAAACAAATAGGAAGAACAAGACTAGATTAGAAAGAAACAACAAATCAAAACATGCCCTTCTACAAACCCTTCTAAAATCCAGTTGTGACAAGAGTGCTCTTCCTCTCATCCCAAAGGGAAAGCCTTGACAATACCCAATAACACCATGGATGTAAGCATCAAGAAGATCAGACTAACCCATACACCATCTCTTATCAATCCTCAAAAGAACAAGGAGATACACAATGTTATCCATCTTCCATTATGAATCCTCTGGAATCTTAAAACAACAACTCAAGATTCATACCAATGAAAGATAAAGCATAACACACCTAAAAAGTATAATGGGAAAATCCCTTTCACAAGAACACTACCAAGCAGACCAAGGAGAAGAGAAAACATGCTCCTGCAAGATATACAAGTCACCATGACTTACCCAAGAGCATTCTCCTTCAAGGTCTCTGTTGAATTCACATTCAACAAAGGTGTAGGCTTCTTGGACTTTCAGCTGTAACAGAAACATTCTCATAAGAATTCCAGCCTCACCTTATTCTCCATGCATTCATGAGTATCAGTAACTTGTCATCTCATGTTGACTCCAATCTGCAATACTGTAGCAACCATGAAGTCCACCAGTATATGACCAATGAACTCAAACCATAGAGAAACTCGAAACCACTATCAAAGCCTCAAAAATTATCATGACACCATGATCTACACATCCCCCTTCGGAGATACCATGCTTCAAGTGAACAACCTATGATCTCAAGAGCACGGAAAAATGCCAAAACTCTAAGAAAGAGTAACCATGACATAAAGCAAACAACTCTAAACCAAAACCAATCATCACCTATCAAGCACCACCAGCAACTCAGCCAGAACTAACAATGTCTTCCATGGCCCCAAGATGTTGCACACCTTCAAGTAGTGAACATGCAAATGCAAAAGAACACAGCCACTGCAACACTAAAGAAGGACATCAGTCATTGTTAAAGCTCCCACTACCATGTGACACCGAGCTTTCCAAGCACCATGACTGACCACACTATCACTATCAAAGGCTTACACAAAACCAATGTGACAAGCCCTTCATGACATCGTGACACACATGCTTCGGGTTCCCATAAATGACTATTCAGGTACTCAAAATGCCTTTCACCTTCTCATCTCAAAATAGTCACACCAATACACAAGTGACCATAGAAAAGGTCAGCTAATAGATCTGCAACAACACAGAAGCAATCACGTGGATAGAGAAAGTCCACTCTCAAGTTGTCTCATAGTAGTCAATAGGTAGCTAATCTATCAGCCACACAACTCAAAGATCCACTTCAAATGACAACCCTGCAAATCTATTATCACACTAGCAAACTGCAAAACTGAGATCTCAAGGAGAATAGCCATGTAGACAACCATGACTCAAACACCAGATCAAAAATAGATCTAACTTACCAAAATATGTCCACAACACAAGCACCATAGTCTAGGAATCTCAAAAGCAACACCACAAGAAATATTGAATGAAAGAACACATACCAACATTCTCATGCAGAGAAGACACCCTCCTCAAGACCAGTTGAACTGCAACTATCTCATCCAGTCACATCCCAAAAGCCAGGATCTAGAAAATAGTAGGCAGCAGCTCCACACAACACAAGTTTTCTCTTGACCATGTAAAACCTACAAAACCACAGTGTTTATAAAACACCCATGCATCTCCATCTTCATTGCTCATCTGAACATCTCAGGAATCTACACACAACCATCACAGTTAACCAGAACAATGAAAAGAAACATGATAGACTTTTTAGGAAAATCTACACAAAACCTCTAGAGCCAAAAACATGAATTTGAACCATGCAAGTGCAAGAAACAGGTACACGGGAACAACAGGTCGATTTCAGACCAGTTCCAATACCACAGTCATGCACAAGCAAAAGAGAACCAGGCTATCCAGAAGTTGCAGACCACCAAGGTCACTTCATAGCCTCCATGCAATCAAAGCAGTAGAGAAAATGCCTTCAGTGCTAAGTTAAAACACCCAGCACAAGCACAACACTTCCATGGCCAAAACAACAACACAAAAAAGCCCATACTGCTAGGGAGCCTCTCACATAGACACCTAGTATGGATACCATGCTTCGCTACAACACAACCATGAACATACATCATGCCCTCTGCATCAGGAACTTTGCTGCGAGCCAGGAGCTTCAGACCATGTTGCCACAACATGACCAACTCCAATCATCTCTAGCACCTTTCAAACTATGTGTTGAATCAAAGAAGCACACACTTCCACTCATCATAGGCTCAATCACCAACCGACTTCTCCAGATTTCCTCAAGCTTGCCAGGCTAAGAAATCAACATAGAAGAAAACCCAGAACTACAGCAACTAGGAGAAGACTTTGATACCACTAATTGGTATCATCAAGCCTCAACCTCCTTCAACCAGCTCTGCTACCACTTGTTGGGGATACAGAGTCGATTCTATCATCAAGATAGGCATCTAAGATAGTAGTGCCTTAGTGATTTCAATTCAAAATCACAACAAAAACACAAAACACAACTATGCCATAAAGCGGAAATAGGCACATATGAATCCCCCTTTGATCCTACTAAGGAAAGTAAATGCACAACCAAGAATAGATTCAACAAAAATAGATAACCATGAAAGACAAATAAGATGACACACAGATATACGTGGGGAAAACCCTTTCCAGTAAAAAACCCCACACTCCAAAAGATCGAGCCATTGTATTATTCAGCAATAGGAAATAGTTACAATACAATATCAGGCTCATAGCCTATATAGGAGTCACATCTTGTTCATCTGGAGAATACAAGCTGTAAAAACAATCAGAACCTTCATGTAGTTACAATAACATGCATTTGTCATACTACATAGATTCCCTTCAGCTCTTCAGAAATAACTATCTTAGCCAGCATCTCAGCTAGCATAGCCTCTCAGCCAGCATAGCCCAAGGCCTCATAGTAGGTTTGCATCGATCAAAATCGAGAGATAGAGTATTCACAGCTGCAATGCCTTAGCATACTACTCGAACACACTCTGTCTCTCTCTTTGTGTCAACCTCTAATGGCTCATTACTTTTTTTTGTCCAATTTATTCAACTTCTTTAAGTCATACATCACAATCAATGTCCCCACTGAACAAAGGCCTAAATCCACGCTGCTCTGGCCATTCGAACAAACAACTGATCTGCACACAATTGCATCGAGTCACCCAGGCATTCAATCCATGCTTTAATCAGGTTCCAAATCTAGCTAGAAATCGGCCTGCAATAACTGGTATTCTTCCTTTGGTCATCGGCCAATCAGGCACTGCCAAACTGCCATGTGCCAACCTATTATTCACCTATCGTGCTGACACCGAGTCCAAATCGATCAAACTCAGCCTCGAACTCATCTGAGTTCCTACCATAACACCGTTGAGCTCAACTCACCCAGCCACGGTAAAGTGGTGAGCTCGACCGAGCTCAGCCTTCACTTCACCGCACTACCATTACCCAGTTTGGCCCACCTCATGGTATAGTAGTAACCGCCTACACAAACCTCGGCCTCCAACCACACTACCTCTGGGCTTGGAATTTCCCATCGCGGTACGGTGATAACCGTATCATAGACCACCAGTGGTCAAACCGCATCACCGCACCTTAAGGAGAAATCCTTCGTGGTAAGGCGGTAAGCACCACCACTAACTGTCACGGCTTCACCGTGCTACTACACACAGACTACCAAACCTCCGCAGTAAGGACGTAACCGTCACCGAACTCCTTGCACCGCGCTACTGCTACCCAGTTAGAGAAGACCCACGGTAAGGCGGTGACCGCCGAGCACAACCGTTACTGATGAAATCGCACTACCATTGGGGCTAACAAGCCACCCCATGGTAGGGTGGTTACCGCCAGACAAACCGCAGGCGATCTCACCACGATCACTGCGGTGAGTGGACCCACCGCCCGTGGTAAGGCGGTAAACCTTACATAGCTAGTCCGCCACCCCTACGTCGCTCACCGCGTTACCTCGCCACCAATCGGACCACCCAGCGGTAAGGCGGTAAGCCTTCACTCCGCCAACCCACCGCCACTAACTCATTTGATTGCAAAATCCAATGAAACCTATATAATCAAATGTATCATCGGGCACTTGTGTGAATTTTCATTTTTAAAAAATTTTATCCCCGACGTTCGTCGAAATTTTGATGAACCATTTTTCTCATCTACATTTCGACGAATATCTTTCGACAGACCTACAAAGTTAAATTGTGGTGGGCATAAATAAAAATGAGCTCGACTATTTATTGCGACAGTGTTTTGCTCGATGATTTTCTCGGGGAAAATTAGAAGAAACTCAAGAAGATATCACCAGGTTGAGGGTAGTCATTGTCTTTTTCCAGAATTCATTTGTGAAGTCAGATTTGTACTTCCAGGTTTGAAAATCATATTTTAAAGCAATATCTCATCAGATTTCATTTTTAGTCTTGTGCATTTTTAGAATTTCATTTCCAGATTTTAGACCTGACTTCACAAATTCTTTATAAGGGAATTTTTTATAACTAATGGAAAATTCTTGATGGATTTGGACAAAGATTATATTTGCAAGGTTTCAATTTTAACCCTAATGATCAATTTTCAATAGATTTGGGAGCCATAGCTAGATAATATCAAAGGTGTTGGTTGTTTTTTACTGTAACCAAGTTTATCTTCTAGACACATAGCATATAAAATCTCAGATAATACTGCCTTACAATACCATCAATCTATATTCTAACCCAATACTACTTATCAAATCCTTATATAAACATAGTCACCTATAACCTCACTCAAGCATTTTAATTAATTCCTTGAATTAAAGCCAAAATGAGAATTACACACACCATAATAGTGAGATGAACAGAATAACCCTTGATCATTTTATTCAAGATAATAATATATTCATACAATGGAGATACATGACCTTGAAATGAGTAATTTTCATTCAAATGCTAGTACTGTCTTGAAAATTAAGTACCCATGAAACTAAAACCTACAATAGAATGACACCAAACCTAAGAATAGTATCTTCACTATAATATCAGGGTCTTTACAAATTCACTCTGCAACTTCACTTAAACTCAACCTAAAGATATCTAACTTGCTAACTCGTATTTCTGGTCCTGAAATCCTTCTTATAGGGAAAATGAAGGGGCAACAAGCATCGGACCAGAAATACACCTATCACTGCTCACTTGGACCGCCTTATGACATTTCAAAAATTGGTTACAACAGCTGAGTCTCTAGAGAATCTTCTTGTTCATCCCATCCACTGGAGAATAACTTTTGCATTTTCCAAACTTCTAAAACTTGCACCAAAACTGCCACCAAGACATAGCCAAAATTTGTTATAACCATAACCGTTGAGCTGTTAACTGTCAGTTGTAGACTTTGTCCTATTCTTGTTCAGTTAAGTACTTTTCTACCCATCCTTGATATTCCTCATTCGTTGGCCAATTAAAATTTACCACCTCATTAACCTTGGCATTGTCAGGTGTATACTTTACTGCTACTTGATTCACCTCCCTTTCAAAATATTCCAAAAATGTGCTAGTGTTAATGATTTTATCCATACTACTCATCAACATGTCATAATCTGAGTCATCACAAATCAATTTGATTTGTGCATTGATGATTTCATCTACCATGTCCTGCCATTTCTACAGTGATCTAACATTTCCTTGGGCATCTACAATATCTGGTAAAGATGTGCCACTTCAGTCATCAAAAATCTTTACCAACTCTTTAATCCTCCTGTTGAAATCAACAGGTAAGGCCTGGAAACCTTGCAGTAACTTCACAAAGTCTTGAGTAGGCCTTAATTATTGAGGCCTATTAGCTGCATTTTGAGAATTTCATTTCCAGATTTTGTTGTGCAAGTTCAATATTCTGATTTTAGGAGTCTAACAGTTGGAAATCATAGTAAAATCAGAATTTAATAATTTCTAGAATTAGCATTTGAAAGTGTCTTTTGGGGTCATTAACTTCACACTATCTTCTCTTTTGCAGGGGTGGTTGCATGCCAAATTTTTTTGGTATAAACTATCATAATTATTATATTTTGTTACCTGTGTATGATTAAAAAATTTTGGATTGTGAGTTTGATATTTTTTGAAGATCTAAATATTCAAGCTTGGTAAAGAAAAATCATGTCAAATAATATTAATCTAGAACAAAATGAAGAGACAGTTGCTAGATTGTGGGCTAGATTGAAAAGAAAGGGTGATGGGAAATGATATTGTCCTTGCAATAATTGCAAGGGCTTAAAGACGAGAATAATTTTAATCACAACAGCTGAGAAACATTTAGGCAGCATGGCCACATTGAAGGGAGGCATGATTATTGTCCATTGGTAAGTTTTTCATTATATGTGTTTATATTGATTGAATTTGTAAATGTTTATATTGTTTTAACATTTGATATATATATAAAAAATCACTTGATCATGATCATGGTTTATTTGTGTCTATAATTATTATAAAGGTGGGGTGCCCTAGGGCACACGATATGAATTATCACGGCCCGGAGAATGTGGTTTTTCAAGCAGAAGAACATGGAGCTATGAATATCGAAGATGAAGTTAATGATCCTATGGAAGAAGATGATCATGTGCTAGAAAACACAATTGAAGATGATGGTACAAATACATTGATCCATGACACATGTAGTGGCACATCTGATCATGTTGATCAAGATGACTTTGATGATGTTCATGATTTACCTATACTTGAGAAGGCATACGAGCCCCTTTATGAAGGCTCCCAAACAACTCTTCTCTATGTTGTATTGTTGCTAGTGAACTTGAAGGTTATGAATGGTTTATCCAACATAGCAATCTCACGGATGTTAAGGTATGTCATATATGTCATCTATTTTAATTGTTGTTAGTTCATCGCTAGTAAATAAGGGATGAAGTATGTACCATTAATATTCTTTATATTAAGAAAAAAAAAATTGTTGTAGATTGATTGGTGAATTTTTGTTACCACCATCAAATATTTTACCTCGCTCATACCAAGATTTATCTGGCATCATGAAAGATATTGGAATGGAGTATCAAGCAATAGATGCATGTCCCAATGATCATATTATATATCATAAACAACATGAATTTACAACAGAATGCTCGGAATGTCATATCAGTAGATATCAAATAGATCAACTAACAAAAAGGTGTCTCGCAAGGTTCTTCGTTATATTCTCATTATTCCACGTATGCAACAATTGTTTAGGTGCAAAATCTTAGCGCAATTTATGGATTACCATGCATGAAATAGAAGTGGAGATGAGATTCTTTGAATGCCTATGGATGGTTCTGCATTTAGGGATATGGAGGAAAAATGGCCACACTTTAAAGAAGAACCTCGTAATCTTAGGCTTTCATTTGCAGCGGACGGTGTCAATCCATTTGGAGAGCTGAGATCTATTTACTCGGTGTGGCCTATTTTTGTTATCAACAATAACATTCCTCCATGGATGTCAATAAAGAGGGAGCACATAATGTTGGCAATGATTGTTCCAGGTATTTGTTTACTTCAATATTCTTTAACGTAGTAGCATCTCATTTGTCTTATTTGTTGCATAATGACTTATATGTTTTTTCATTTAATAGTCATGTACATGAATTTATATATATTGCAGTAAAATGGTTATAATAATTATGTAATTTTTATGTTCATTCAACTAGGTAACTACCAAGTTAAGGATATGAACGTATATATTGAGCCTCTTATCAACGAGTTACTAAAGTTATGGAATGGTGTGACTATGTATGACGTATCTAGACCAATAGGACAAAGACAATTTGAATTCCATGCAATGCTTGTATGGACAATTCATGATGCCCTAGGGCTAACACATTTTTCTGGTATGTTATAACGTTCGACTGCATGACTTTAACGATATTTAATTTTATGAAGTAGATATCATGCATGTTTTTTAAATAATCTATTCATTATATATAATTATAAAAATTGACATATTTAATCCAATTATATATGATTTGCAGGTCTTCAAACAAAGGGAAAATTTGCATGTCCAATTTGTGGTCCAAAGATGAAATCTCATCATTCAACAAGTTTAGGAAAGAAGGTGTTTGATGAGTATAGGCACTTCCTCCACAGAAATCATAAGTATCGAACTACTAAAAAACATCTTTTCAATGGGAAAGAAGAGACTACATCAAAACCATGAAGAATGACACCTCGCCTATGGAAGTTGGAATATAATAGAATTAATCGTCAAGATTATACATCGGATCAAATTGTTTATCTATCATTTATGATATGTTTTTAATTTATATGTTTATATTGTGTTGTGTTTACTCATGTTGTAATTGACAATGATTGTCATTGTTAATTTGTTTATCTTATATGCTTCATGAAGGTCGTCAAGGCATTAATGGTCAGCTTCCACAGGAATTGAAAAGTTATCCAAAACAATTTAATAGGTTGCCCTACTACGAGTAGCTACAAATTGTGCATTTGTTTGATACAATGCATATCGGAAAGAATATGACAGAAATGTTATGGAAAATATTGGATGGAAGGCATGACAAAGAAAAAATTGTCAAAATTTGTAGTGACATTCAGGAAGCTAGTCATGCAATGAAAAATTTCATTCAATTAAATAGCGATGGAGACCAAATTAATATAAGTGCCCTTCCTTGATTATTAATGGAGCAACAAAGCAATGCTATAAAACAAGTCATACGAAAAATTCGATTTCCCACAGGATTTGTTGCGAACATAAACAATATCATAACAAAGAAAGGTGAATTTGGATTAGGGATGAAAACGCATGATTGGCATACCTTCATTAAGGTAATTCTTCTGGTATATTATATATATATTTGTATATTCCATGTACTTTTCAATGTATTATGTTTACTACTTTTAGAAAAATATTAATGAAAAGATCATTTTATAGTTGTTGCAATACGTTCTACCTCTATCTCTCCCAGACAACTTCGACAACAATGTCAAGCAAGTTATATATGATCTTGGAAAATACATGAGGTAAGTAGCGATATTTGTTCAATTCGTTGTATATTTTTGTTAAATCTCGTTAATATATTTGTGCCTTGAATCACTTGTAGATGGTTGTCATCTAAAGCAATCCATAAAGAAGATATAAATTATTGGAAGAGAAAAATTCCTCATCTAATGTGTGAAATGCAAAAGTGTCTACCTTCGACATTTTTCAATGCACAAGAACACTACCTCATACACCAAGTTGAGGAGATTGAATTGTGTGGACCTGTACACACAAGGTCAATGTGGATGGTTGAGAGGCACTTGAAATTTTTGAAGGCTTTGGTTAGACAAAGAGCACATCTCGAGGGTTCTATGGTGGAGGGATACATGGTATACCAGACCATGGTGTACATTACTGAATATCTTCCTAAGTTTGCAGCAAAGATCCATGTAGATTGCATTTGGGATCCCAACTCCATTAACAAATTTGAAGGGGAGTACCTGATGGGGAAAGGTAGCTTGAGGAAAGTGACAAGTAATTATAAGATGGTCATGGAGATTAATTAGAATACATTTTACATTTGGTTTTTATGTATATTCTACTTATTTAATTATTAATCTTCAATATTCATCAATTATAAATTAAGGCCGTATACCATGGTAATTAACTAATTATGCATCATTTGTGAATTTCAATTTTTTTGATATAGTTGGTCGAGAGTGGGATGCACTACATTTGTACGTCACAAAAAATATTGATTGGATGACGGTATGGATTAAACGATGTCAACAATCTGGTCATGCATTAACATGGGAAGGTGTGGCTTCATTGGTTAAAGAAGCTCATCGTAATGGAGATTCCAATGTTACACCAAGGGAAATTGATTTAGCATATGGTTTAAGAGATAAACAAGTATGTATAAATATATTAATCACTCATACTATTTAATTATTTTCAATTATATTGATGTATATATATGTTGAGCTTTTTTTCTTTGCATACATTCGGCCAAGAATAAATATGTTTATCAACTGATGATATTGCAATAAGTTTTACATGTTTGACATATTGTAGGTGAAACACCACAAGGCTATGTGGTGCAATGGTCCTAAATTTCAAATCAAAAAGTTGGATGACATGAAGAAAACTTGTGATTCTGGGATAACTACAGTCTTCCAGGTGACTAATGTTTCATCTAGAAGCGACATACATCCAGAAGTCTCATAAAATCAATACTATGGGATTTTGGATGATATACTTGAGTGTGACTTTAAGTCCTTCAAATTAGTTATGTTTGTTGTCCTATGGTATAGGCTACGATTGAATGAAAATGATCCTAAGAGAATTGTTATTGAACATGATAATGGATTTACCATGGTTAATAAAAGGTATTTTGAGCGAGCTGGAAATGAACCCTATGTTCTTCCAAGACAATGTGAGAAGGTATTTTACTCAGAGGTTCCAGGTAAAGCGAGTTGGTCATATGTTGTTAGAAATGATCCAAGAGGAAGGCTGGTAAAATATAATGTGGTGGAAGAAGAAGATATTGAATAAATAGAAGATAATATAGATGATGATCAGGATCAATAGTTAGTTGATGATGTGCCTGACGAAGATGTCGAAGAGGAGGAACTAGATCATGATGATGCAGGAGTTAATGTTCATGAAGATGATATCCATGTGGATGATGACATTATCGAAACTGGTATCAATGACGATGATGATGATATGACCAATCCTTACAATGTTGAATCTGGATCGGATGATATAGACAAAGAGTTCGATGAAGAAGAAGATCAATGACATTGAAATGTATGAGTTATGTGATTGTATTATATATTTGATATTAATTTCTTAATAGAATTGTTTTTGACTTATGTGGTTACATAATTAATTTATGATGTTTTTAATTTTAATTATATTTGAATTATATTAGAATATGTTTAGTTAATAGATGTAAAAAATAAAATGGATAAACCAAAAGATGAAAGCATGAGACCACTGCCTTGTTGGGTGTATGGAGTCTAATGAAGATCTATAAAAGTGTAATCTATGATGGAAATAATTCAAAGTGTTTGGCACATAGATGTAGTTTATAACTTGTATAAATGTGCAAGTAAATGACTGACAAACTCTACTTGAGATAGAATGACAATCCTAATTATGTGATTCTTCTTATTGATCCAATTAATACTCTTCAGTTACTATGATTGACTACAAGGGTTTAATCTTTACTTGAAAAAATCAAATAATCACATCATACAAATACAACAAATGTGTATTGGTAAACTGAATATATATATGCTTGATATATCAATTTAAACAACAAAAAAGCATCAAAATGGAGACAACCAGATAACTGTATAATTCCACAAACAACTGATACCAAGATTAAGCCACAAGTTCAGACATCTTCATTAACTTCATCAAAATTCATACATGCATCTGAGTCTTTTAAAGGAAATTTTCATTGTAAACTATCTACTGTATCTTTCTCCTATTTTCCTATATCTGTTTTACATTATGAAACAGATATAAACATATCAAAATTGTGAAAGGGCGCGTCCTTTGAGAAATGTCTTTTGCTTAGCAACAATAATAAACTAGAAATTGTGCTCTATTAAGCCATAAATAGATGTTTGATAGATAATCTCGGTAAGTTGGCTACTTGTGTGTATCAGCATCCTCTAGTGCATTCCTTATGGCTATCTCCATTTCGAACATCTTCTCATTTTGTTCACATGCCCTATCCATTGTTAAATCATTTCATGTGGTTGTCTCCAGAATTGTTTGCATCATCATCTCACATTCCTTCATCCATCCTGTGGTAATAGACATTGTTTTACTCCTCTTCGATTAAGTACTTGTCCACCCATCTCTGATACTATTAATTTGTTGGCCATCCAAAATTCACCACCTCATTCACCTTAGTATTGTAAGGTGTTTACTTCACTACAACCTAATTGGCTTCCCTTTCAAAAAACTCTAAGAATGTGCTGGTGTTAATTATCTTATCCATACTATTTACCAGCAAATCATAGTTTAAATCATCACAAATTGATTTGATTTGTGTACTGATAACTTCTTTTGCCCCATCCTACCATTGTTGCAATGTCTTAAAATTTCCTTGTGCATCAATAATGTTTGAAAAAAATGTATCATTCTAGTCATCAAAGCTCTTTATCAACTCCCTAATTCTTCTACTGAAATCATCAGGTAGGGCTTGGAATCCGTTCAATGATTTTACAAAGATTTGAGTAGGCTTCAATGACTAGGGCCTGTTGTCCACATCAAACCTAGAAGCTTTGTACATAATATCTAGATCATTGGCCCTAGGGATCCATTTCTCAGCCAAAGGAAAAACTATTTCCCAATCCCTATTGATATTTTTATTCCATCCAAGAATAAAGAATAGAAATAATGTACAGATGGTAATTTACCATGAACCTTTTCATTAAGATGCCTCAAAACTATGTCAACTACCTCACTTTCTTTGGAAATTGCATCATCCTCACTTGCCTTTAAGGCAGCCCACAATTTTATAATCCTATTCAACATTTTCTTCTTGGTGGGATCCATAGAATATTCAACTTCTTTTTCAACTAGCCCTGGTGTAGGATTGAGATCAGGTGCCTGGATGGGGGACCCCGGAGTTGAAAAAATTGGAGTAGTAGGGCGAACCGATCCTACAATAGAAGGTAATGCTCTGATATCAGGAGCACTAGAGGATTCTCCCACCTGCCCATATTTCAACCTATCTACTTCAGATTGCAGCTCAAGATTCCTTTTCTGCATCCTACTATATTCTGCAATTATCATATTGTATTTCTCCATCAGACTCTTCTTTTCAGCCTCTTCTCTCTCAACTGTCTTTTGGGCCAATTTGGCCACATTTACTGTCAGGCTTCTATCTTCTGTTGTTGAAGTTTTAGAAGCTCTCTTGATGATTAGCCCTCCCCTTAGGTGTGGGCTAATATTAGTTACATTTGGCTTTCTACCCTGGGGTGCCAATGCCCATATGGCCAGACTTTCATACTCCTCATTGAAGGCAGAGTCCTGCAGAGCTGCCTTAACCTCTTCTTCACTATTTTCTAGAGGGTGCTTGGACTGTAAGATAGCATTGAATGCAACTGCATCAGCTATGTCCCATTCAGGAAAAATTAGACACCAGCCTGAGTCACAAGTCTTCTTCCCTCCTTAGGAGTAATGCCTTTGAATTCTTCCATTAATTCGGCCTTGACCTCATCATCATTCTCTTGCTCAGACCTATCAGGTCTCGATTCTCTCCTACTCTTGCATTTGTTCTGGTACTCTTCTAGTTTCATCCTCCAAACTATTTGCAAGAATACAAGAGTCTTTACAAATGCATCATCATCCAAGAATGCCTTGCAGGCCTCCATCCTGGCATCTTGTACACATTGCCCCTTTACATCCATGTCAAAAAGCACCAATTGTGTTGATCTAGGAGAAGAAGGGATACCAACCTGCATGTCTTGATCAGTCACAATTATCTCATCCATCAGAGTTTCCTATATTTCCTCAACTCTCTGCCTCTTAGGGCTTGGCTCTGATGGTAACACTGCAGGATCACCTCTTGGTGGTGAATCTAGATCCATAATCCTTATCCCTTTGGGTACTCTGATCCTTGGAACCAGCTATGATGATGCTTGCATGAATTTTTTTCCCTTCGTATCCCCTTCATCCTCATCACTGCTCACATTCCTCTTTCTCTTGTATAGAGGCCTCTCAACTGGTGGCTGATAAGTTGGCCTTGTTTCTTTAGGTCTCACATCCAGTCTTTCTATACCAAAATCTAATTCCAAACTAACCCTCTTGGTCATCAAGGTGCCCATGATATTTTTGAAATTAGGCATTAAGAACTCTATTCTCTTTTGAAATGGAGTGAACTCAATTAATGGATCATATTTTAGATCCATTTTATGTATTATAGCCAGCAGCTTTTCATATGCAATCCATTTTTCTTTATTCAAATCCTGCCTATTGAAATCAAACTCATTTCTGATTAGGTCCTCAGGAAAGTTGAATTCATGTGCAAATTTTCCATCTTCAATTCGTTGTCTAAACAATGCAAAGAATCCCTCAGGGTCATGTTGCCTCCTAGGACCATTCCTCAAATTGAATTCATCAAAAAACCTTCCGAAGTGGACCCATCCTCCCTTGGAACAAACAAAATCAGAAACAACAGTGTAGTCAGGGAACAAAGTCCCTTTTCCTTTCTTTGTTAGGTTGTCCTCATGAATACAACCTAGTTGCCACATTACTTTGGAAAACCCCATCCTTGATGGTACATTAAAGGGGAGGATATGAGGGGTTCCCTGGAAACCATACACCCTCAAGACGGTGCTTACAAGGTACAAGATGATATCACCCCAATTGTGACACACTTTTAAATTAGGCTTCCTCACCTTCGGTCGGAGGAAGTCATGCAAATCTTCAGGGACTCTTGGCACATTTACCACCAACCGAGCCCTGAGTCTGGAGGCAAAGCAGTTATCAAAATGCACAAAGTTGGCACCTCCCCTATTGTAAGAAAAATCTGCAGTCCACACCTGTACTGGTAACCTTTCTCCATTCACCTCCTACCTCAACTCCATTTGTTCTAAGAAGAAAATAGCATTCTTGTATAGGAACATATGCATCAATAGGGAGTACCAGAAAAAAGGAGTGGTAGTATCCCCCACATGCAGCTTCATCAAACCCTCATGCATCTTCTCTGATAGGAATGATGCAAAGTCATATACCATAGAGAAGTTGGGATGTTGAATCTGAGCTCCCATAAACATGTACGCAACTAGCATCACAGTATTAGGGCTGAACTCTAAAATCTGACACAATGAATAAAATGTTGCCAGGAAGTGACTGGAAAAATAGCTCAGCCTGAAAGGCTCTTGGTCGTTTGGGCTAATAAGAATTGTTGAACTGCCTGCCCTGGCTAGGTGAGGAGGAAGCAACCTCAATCTAAAAAGAGGCTTTAACCTTTTTTACTCCTTCATCTCCTCAAAATCTATTTGGACTAAGAAAGGGCTATACTTAGTCAAATCAAAAATTTGTCGAATGTCATCTGCATTTATGCTTAGCAAAATTCCACCATCATTATCCCTTATGACCCTTGTCACATGATCATACCGTGTTGCCACTGCTCTGAGAAAGTCAACATCAGGGAACACATTTGGCACTGTTAGTTTCCCCATGTCGTATCTCCAGGCATTAGAGAAGGGGTGAGGTAAGTTTCACTGTCCATACCACAGCCTAAACATTTCAAGACCGGTCATAGGAATCCTGGCATCTGCAATGTTATAATTTTTGCACAATAGACCTTCGCCTAGGGTCTTTCCATTCATTAAAACCAAACCACTCTTCATGCCATTTGTTGACAACGGGAGTTGATCCAGGAAGTCATCATACAAATTCCTCTTCAAATAATCAACATGGCTAGAGTGTTGCTTCGGTGGTGCCATCTTAAACAACTAGGGCTTCTTTTAAAAAATCAAATCCTCAAAGAAACTAGGGGTACCCAGAACACAAAAATACAACACAACTGTGCAATTCCAATAATTCAAACAAACCAGTAACCCTACAATAATAATTAAAAAAACCCCTTGACCAGCACAATAGAACCCTTCGCAAAGACACAGTCAAATTAACCCAACAGTTTAGAAAATAACTCACAGGATTTCGCGCCTTGCAGAGAACCAAACTTCACAGTGATTGCTCGAAAAACTTTATCTTTGGCTCTCTGAGCTACTTGGAAAATACTTGAATTCTTTTGCGATGAAGATAGAAAAAAAGCAGATACTTTATATTGATTGAATTGAGGCAGTAGACATCTCGTCCACCATTAAAGCTCATTTGCATGCTGCCCCAACGGCTCCAATCACATTTGATGCGAATTTAAACTTCAATCGTCGATCTTTTATTTTTTTCAGATCATCGAATGGCCATCTTCAAAAGGGCTAATGAAATCTCCATATCAGCATCAAGGGCCCACCACAGAAGTAGTGCCAAAGGAATACACATGGTGCCTGCTTGTGATATCGCGATCACTAAACATCCTGCATATTTGGATCACGCGATGGTGAGAAATCGTTGATTCCTACCATCAACAATCGTGTTCACTCATAGCAGTCAACAGCACCAAACATAACTGTCGAGCAAATTTTTACCAAGATTATAACATCATCCTCGATCTCGAGCATGTGCATCTCATAGTTGTTTTAGTAACCCACTTAATAACGTATATAAGTCCAACACAAATATTAAACACTTTATTAATCCATTTTCGGCATCGGCAGCTTGGGACACATGGTGCTCACCCGTGATATTGCAATCACCAAACAACCAGTGGTGATGTCATCATGAGATCATGGGGAGCGATCAGGATCAATCGTAGGAAGATCAACGGTCATTAAAAACATAGCAATCAACAGCACCAAACATAACAATCGAGCAAATTTTTACCAAGATTATAACATCACCGTCGATCTCGAGCACGTGCATCTCGCAATTGTTTTAGTAACCCACTTTATAACGTATTAAACACTTTATTAATCCCTTTTCGGCATTGACAACTTGGGACACGTGGCACTCGCCCGTGATATAGCAATTGCCAAACAACCAGTGGTGATGTCATCATGAGATCACGAGGAGCGGTTAGGATCAATCGTAGGAAGATCGACAGTCATTAAAAACACAGCAATCGGCAACACCAAACATAACCATCGAGCAACTTTTTACCAAGATTATAACATCACCGTCGATCTCGAGCACTTGCATCTCACAACTATTTTAGTAACCCACTTTATAATGTATTTAAGTTTGACACAAATATTAAACGCTTTACTAATCCCTTTTCGGCATCGGCATCTTGGGACACATGGCACTCGCCCGTGATATCGCAATCGCCAAACAACCAGCAATGATGTCATCGCGAGATCGTGGGGAGCAGTTAGGATCAATTGTAGGAAGATCGACGGTCATTAAAAATACCCCCTGCAAAATAAAACAACTATTAAAAGGAAGAAGGGGACATCGACTAGGACAACGAAAAATGATGGCTCAAAGTTGTTCTTAAAGCATGGGGCACGGACCGACCCAAACTTAAGAAATAATAAAGTTAGGCGAAATAACCTTTTTGTGTGTGCAGATTGTGCAGCCGTCGGATTAAGTGATTTCAATCTTGATCGTTGCTCGCAGACCTCGCAAGGTTTCTGCTAACATCACAAATATGGTGCGAGGCATGCGAGATGCTGCCATCTGTCACATTTGATGGTGGGGACCAATTTTGCTCACTGATCGATGATGAAGGCTAATGCCGACAGCTGTTTTCGTACCAACGCATCGTGGTCGTTCCTCGCTAACCTCACGTAATTAAAACTCCAGCTTCAATAATGTTGCGGGTGTGCGATTTGGTGACACGTGAACTCTGATGTTGTGCATTGATAACAAAGGTGGGGCCCATTTTTCGTGTTGATGTGGTGCCCGGTAGGTGAATATCCTATCCATTTGGTGACTGGAGGGAGAATGTGGCATTTTCAAACTATTTTGACTAAATCTGAGTCGTTCTCTTGGCCAACATTGTGATTGATCAACGGCTCGTATTTAAAAATAAACTAGTATTGTACTATAGCCGTTCTATCTCACATGAGTGAATAGTAATGGTCGAGCTTGACTCTACCTGCATAATTAAATGCTAAAATTTGTGAATTGCTATTTTCATTTTGTATCTCTACATTGAGGAAGAATTGTTTGGTATCGAGTGAAGCAAGTTGTGGTTACGATTTCTCAATTTTGCTGCCCTGGATATTCTGTGATTGAAACCGTAAGTAGCACGTACACCATTTCTTGTAAATTCAGAAGATTTTATGGTTGCTTGCTAGGAAAATCATGATTGTTTCCTATTTCTATTCTTGAAGAATTGATTGAATAGATTCACTTTTAGAGCTTTTCTAGATAATTGCTAGGGTTTTTTGAATCTTGAAAAATTTTCTATTAAGGCTAAAGGAGAAAATTGTAATTATTTTCTATCTAAAAATAAGAAAACCCTAGTTCGAATTATCATTAGTCTAGTATAAATGGCACCCAAGGCCCGAAGTTCTGGTTCTGAAACCACTACCAAGTCTTTATCCCAAGATATTATTGATTTGTTACGACCCTCTACTAGCAAGAAGCAGGAGGGAAAGGTTTTGTTCTATGGGCCTTGAATCTTGGAAGGATTGACAAACAAGCAATGTGCAATTCAAGATGCCGAGTTACCATACATCGGGTGGCAATTGTTCTCCAATTGGTTTGGGGAAAGGAATTTTTCAGTTCCTTTGTGTAACCCCTAGAAGTTAGACCTAGGTAAATTGGTGGTTCCTAATATTTATATGGATGTAGATCTTTTAAAGGACATTGCTGCTAGATATGACCCTGTGGCCCGAATTGTCAGAACACATGTTGGTGTGCAGATGATTAAGATAACCAAAGAAGAAATTGCAGAAATTTTCAAATTGCATGAATGGAGTCAGGATATGGTTCCTGTCGACTTGGAGGTTTTCAAACAAGAATATAGAAATACTAGGGGTTTGTTCAGAACATCCTTGTTAATACCTCATTTGGTAGTCTCAAGAAGAGGAAAAAATCAAAAGAAGGTAGTAATTGTTAGGAATGAGCTTGAACCTTTTCTTGTGGACTATTTCTCCAGTTATTTCAAGAAGACTGTTTGTGCTTTATGTCAAGTTCTGGGAGTCAGCTTAAAGAAAACCTTGCCTACCAATATTATGTATATGGTAGTAAATCTCCAGCACCCAAGTTTTAATGTAATATATGATTTTACACTTATTGGGCAGAGAAGATGCACACGGGTCTGGTAGCCCTAAAGGAGGGGAAGATATGAGTTGGATTCAGATGGTATTCCTTGTTAATCCATATGTTTCTGTATAGGGGTCAGGCTGTGTTCAAAAAAGGTATGGAATTAAAGAAGAATGAAGGAAACATTGAAATACCTGTCCAATATTGGACTAGGATTCTTGAGATGCATGATCATAAGTTTGATTATGTAACTTTTCGTAATTTTTTTGCATCTAAATTAAGGGAGGCTTTGGTTCGTGACCCCCCAAGGATCCCAAAAGAAATTCATGAATTCTTGAGGCCGATGGAGAGAAGGCCTGAATTGAACATAATGCACAATTGGGGAGACATTATCCCCTATCGTAATACCACAGTTTTCAAGGTTTTTGGTACTAATGTCAATCCAAAGGTTCTGCCAAGGGAGGTGCCCCTTAAAATTGGATTTTTGGAAATCATGAGGTAGATGGGGGGTGCTCAGGAATTACACTTGCTAGTTGAATAGAAGAAAGGTTCTTTCTTCCCTGAATATACAACATTTGCTGATTTTTTTATGGCAAAGGGAGGATGGAAGGAGTTGCATCAATTACTTGGGCCTTATAGGCTGAGGAATGTGCACCCCAGGAATCATGATCCTGAGGATTTTATCTCTCAAATGAAGGAAAAACATCGGACATGAGCTTTTGTGCACAACTTCTACTTTCTTGAGGACATCATCAGGAATATTTTTGATTTGGAATTACAAGATGATAGAAAGGCACTATACATTGCCTACTCTGAAATGGTAAAAGGTAAGCATGAGAAAATACCTGGTTTCAATCCCATACTTAATGCTAAAGGTGAGTTTAGCATGGCAATGTATACTATTGATAATTTTGAGAGCTTGGTTGGGGTTTTGAAAGATGAAAGGGTTGTAGAAGAAAGGGGAAAATCACAAACCATCGAGGAGTACCCTAAGGTAAAGGAAGAGGAGAGGCCTACTTATCAGCCCCAAAAGAAGATAAGGGTTTTTTCTAGAAGAAAGGGAAGTAGGGTTGAAGATGTTGCTAAAAATATTGTACCATCTTCTTCAAGGCAGTTAGTACCAAATGTTGTTGATTTGGATTCTCCTCCAAGTTTTTCAGAACAGGCTTTCCCACCATCACCAAAGAGGCAAAGGGTTGAAAGGGTAAAGATGGTTGATTGTGATGGTGATGAGGATGATGACATTATTGTCACTCTTGATGAAATACATCATGAGATTCCATTGGACCCAGTTGACATTGCAACAGGTTTTAGGTACAATTTCTTTGAGGTTAGGAAAAGATGAAATCAAAGGAATAACAAGCAATGATGACTTGAGAATAGAAGCCTGCAGAGAGTTCATGATGGATGACTCTTTTATTCAAACCGGTACTTTTAAAGATTTTGTGTGGAGAGCACATACTACATTATATGCTGAGAAGGTGGCACATGAGAGAAGTCTGCATCCAGAGCTCCCAGAGAAGGTAATTTAAGCTAAGGTTGGGGAACAAATGAGAGAAAAATTCAAAGCAATAACACCAGAGTAGGGCCGGGAATTGGTACAAAAAAGTGGAGTATTTCTACTCCCTGAATGGAATATCACTGATGTTGTGGTGTTTGACATGATAAGAAGGGCTAATAAGCCACTTCTTGCTACTGAAGAGGAGGCTACATTGGCACTCAAGGGATCGGCCTTTAGTGAGGAATGGGATGCATTGGTAATCCAGTTCCTATCCACTGGCTCTAAAAAGCCAATTGTTTTAGAACCTTCTGACTTCAGTGGTCACTTGGTTTTGAGGAGAATCGCTGACACCCCAGCATTGGAAGCTACTGATATGGTCATGAATGTTGCCAAATTCACTAGAGCAACTGTTGAAGATTTGACCAAGGACCGGGATACTTTGATAGGCCAATATAATGACATTATTATTGAATATAATAAGAGTCAACAAAAGGTAGCAGAGTTAGAAACTAAATTGTTTTTATTGAGGCAACAAATGGATACCATGAGATCTCAAAAGCAAGGTAGTTTTAGCCACACTGTTCCCGACCCACCAGTAGAGAAATCTCAACCTGCTGCACAAGCATAGTCTTTGGCTATTGTTCCATATAATATGGGACAAGTGCCTATCGCTATTGAGAGGGATACTAGCCCTGGAGGGGGACTTTCTAGGGAGAAACTGATTCATCAATTTGAAGAATATAAGGAGATGGTAAAGCAAATTCGGGATGCAGCAGGGAGAAACAATGCAGTGATAGTGGACACTATTTTGAAACATTTAAATAGAACGGTCCAGAGTAAGCTAAACAGTGTTCATGCAAATTATGTCCTAATGTTGCAAGCACTAAAAATGTTTCCAAGGGATAAAGAATTCACCATCCCATTGCTAAACAAATGGAGCCCTAGAATGGATAAATTGAAATTCATGGTTGTAGGGGCAAAACAGCATGGTGATAAATATCCTACTATTATTGCAAAATATCAATTGGTCAAGGGAATTGTGGAGCAGAATTTTTAGGGATTTGCCACCCCAATGGAATCCAAGATTAAATTGTTGAAAGATATGTATGATGGAAAGGACCTGACCCATTGCCTCATATTTTACATAGTCAGGATGAAGTCAAACCCCTACAAGTTTGGAAGGAGCAAATGAACAATATAATGATGTCTCCAACACATGAGATATGCAATAACGCTGACATCCACATGCTAGAGAATACATTGGAAAAGTTGTCTTTTGTTATAAGTTTCTTAGAGAACTTTGATAAAAAGGCCACATCGATAATGGTAAAGTATGCTCCCTATCAAAACAAGGTTGATCAGGTTGTGGCTTTCCAGTGGCTTTCCAGTGGCCTTCCGAGGAGGAGTTTGAATTATGGAAAAAGGTGTTCACTGATGAACTGAAATTATGAGTGTTATAGTCGAGAATTGCAACTTGGTCATATATAATACAGGTCTGGCCTTAGATATTATATTCTAAAATTGCATTCTCCTTTTGACTCCAAGTACAGGGTGTTGAGGTGGAGTTAATACTATAATGGCTAAGCATTCCTTTGATGTATGGGGAGCGGCCTTTGGAGTGATGTTTTCTTTCCTCCTGATCAACTAATGATGATCTTTGTCTTATGCTCTCCACTCGCATAATAGAATTGTAACCGAATCAGGAGTTAGTGGTCCAATTACAAATGGACATGTGTACTCTCCGACTTGAAGCTTTTTGGCTCCCTTGTTTTATAAAAGGGAATTTTGGGCCGAGAGAGTGGTCGGTTGAAATATCCAAAATATGAGAAATAAGAGTCTAGTAATATAGAGAGTATGAATTGTAAGTCCAGGTTTTAAAAAAATTTGAGTCAGATTGGAGAACTTTGTTAATCATGGGGTTTTTGAGCATGTTTGTATCAAACTCGTGAATATTTGGAGTTTATTTTGTCTCCTATTGTGTTATGTTACATGGATTATTAATAAAAAATATCTATCAAAGATTATTTTCATTAATTTTCATTTGTTCTTTACTGTGAATTATGTTTAAGTACAGCTCTGGTTCAGAGGATCAGTTAAATGCTTCAGTTGACCAGTAAATTCATGCAATATAACAAATAGGATTCATAAAGGAGTAATAAACTTAGGTATAGATATATGGGTTGTAATGCAATTCATAATAGATCACAAGTGTTCAAAATGAAATTTACCCTGTAGTTCAATTTTCTCTTTTGACTCCTTGCACTGGGATATGGCATTGGAATTTTGATTACGTTTTATTCTCGTATGTTTTGTGTTATGGCATTAGGATATTTTACTCAAACATTTCCTATCAATTTACTTTATGTGAAGTTTGCAATTCTCTGTTAAATGGACATGAGTCTTTTTTAAGGAATAGCCAATTTCTTGAAGGATTTGATCCTTTAACATTAATTGGGGATCTATTTGTTTCTTACCTATGTGCAAATTAAATGAATTGTTTAAATGTTGTATGTTAAGAGCACATGTTAGGGAATACCCTCCTGGATTTTACAAAGTTCGAAGTGTAGGAGAATTAGCCTTATTGCTATTCTCGTTAAGTTGGCCATATTGTTCCTACTCTTTTATTATTGAATGTGGTGAATTCATAGGAGCTTCTAGGAAACACATGTGGGTTGCAGTAAAAAAATGCCAACAGGTTCAATTGACAACATGATCTATTGATTAATTACAAAGAATTCATAATTTGAAATTCTAGATTTTGACAACATGATCTATTGACAAGTAGGAAGTATTTTTCACATTGTGTCAAATTTTGATATTGTTATCAGGATTCAATTATGTAGTTTTACAAGTCAAACTCATTGACCCATGTTTCATGAGTAGTGTTTCACAAGAACCCATCTCTCATGATAATGAATGGTCCACTTAGCACTCATTGCATCTAAATGATTCTCAAAGCAATGAAGCTCTAGGCCTTCCTAGGAGGTCACCCATCCCAATATTACATGATCCATGATTTTATTAATAATTGATCATTTTGGATTTTGACAAACTTGACACACAAATGACAATTTGACAATGAACTTAATGTATCACAATTAAGTTTCAAATTGAGTAACACAATAGAAACTAAAACAAATTGAGAGATTGTTATGAGGGTAGTGATGCAACTTTTCTAATTAGAGTGTATTCCATGAGATTACAATTCTTTGAGATATTTTGTCAAATAGTTCACAAGATTTGTCTATCCTCCCACATTTTACATAGATTTGAAAATGGAGTCTACAACCACAAAATTTGAGAAAATTCATCTTCATATTATGCTTTGATGGATGTCCATACCTTGTTCCAAATCTCCCATATTAAGGAAATCGACAAGGATTTTGGTGAAGGTTGTGAAATTTTTCTATGCATCTACCAATTGCATTTGATTGAAAGTTTCTAAAACCTTTTAAAAAAATCCTTTATGTATATTCTACAATCATTATAGTCCACAATTTCACATTTATTTGGTTTTGCATCTACCAATTGTATTTGCTTGAATTTTCCTACTGAATTTTCAATGTAGATCCATTTGTGTATATCTTAAAATCTGTTGGTGTTTTTTCCCACATAGGATTTGCAATTTTGTAAGAGGTAGCCAACCTCCATTATAAAGAACTGCAAAGGCTAGTGGCCAGCTAACAAGAGTCAGTCAAAGACTGACATCTCCTACACTTTTGGCTCTATGAAACCAAGGTGGGTAAACCCAAGTGTGTTCATAAGAATGTTTCATGATTGGTAAGAACACTTCTTCTTACAGATGCAGTCCCCACTAACACTAACAGACAGTCATTACCCTAGTTTTGGAAAAACCAAAGAATAATAACAAATATCCCAAAGCAAGGAGACTGAAAATTATCATAAGATCTATATCCAAAAAAGAGATAGTAGTTGATATTTGTTAAAAAAAATCATGTATTGAATCACCATGCTTAGAGTCACAGTCCTATACCTGAAAGGAATTTACCAATACTATCTAGTGCCTCATCCATTGGGTGGGAGTCATATAAAACATAATTCAGATGAAAATGAACTTATCACCATAGTGCTTTGCTACCATGAGATTTGTTAGTATATTAAAACAATACTCCTCAGTGAATCCTAAGCATATAACCATAAACATGCAATTTGTGTTCAAGCATTTGATTAACTCATTAATTCAAAGAAAGAGAAAAAATTACACTTTCAACTACACCATTGAAACTGAATGAACAAACCCTTGATAAATCCATTCATAATCCATGGCCCATACACAGGAGAGCAAAATGTCTTAATTTTTTAGATTTTTTTCGATATCAGTAATTACAAAAGCATAGTATACTTATTTCATACTATTCCCAACCCAGCATGATTTCCTACATAATACCTTCAAAATCCTGGATTACCACTAATTGTACCTATTCTAAGCCTTAGGACCCAAAGAAAACAACAACCCTTAACAATGAGCCGTCAAATCTCCTTTATAGGACAGGAGAGCAACAAAGCAATAGGCTACATTGTTCATTCCAAAATTGAATTTCATTTAGAATGAAATTCAAATTAACATTCCTCATCATTAGGAAAAACCATAATCAGTTCGAGGAATCAAAACAGTTATACCATTGTAACCAACCGGAGCTAAAGACAAAAGAGTGTGGCAGGCACGCGTATGTCCACATCAACACACTACCCAAAAGTAACACACCCAGCAACTGCAACTACTTACAAGACACACGGCCCCGATAGAGGCGATCGCTCCTGGTCCTCGCTTCAGTAAGAAGCCAAACCAGCTTCCTTTTATCCACTTTAACATATGATATGGTAGCATGGCACGGCGCCATGGCAGTTATTGGAGGAACTGTGAGGGGCTCTTCATTGACCCCCAATAGCTCGGTCATGGACGCCAAGTAATGTTGGTAGTCCAAGTCAGTTTCAAACCCATCACCATCAGAACCAAAAGAGAACACCGGTGGGGACTTGGAGCTCCCCATCCCTTTATAAGCATCATGGAAAACCTCAAGCTTGCTAAGGACAGGTTGTACCCATCAGGCTACAAATTTCTCACCCCAACTCTGGTAATTTTGCGCACAGCCAAATGGTCCATTGCAAAGAACACCTCACAAAATACAGGAAAGACTTGACCACCTACAAACAAGACAACTCAGAATGCGATTATAATAGTAGATAACACAATGAGAATTTATAGAGTTAATTGGTACGAGAATATTAATTGCTCGAATGTAGCACAAGCATTTGAGAATTTTAGTGGCTGATGTAGCCACCACAAATTATTTCTAGCTTGCGAAGGCATGGCGTACAACCCATCATTTCATTTATTAGGAGAACAGTGTTCACACGCAAGAAAATCAGGCAAGGATCCATTGAAAAAACTCACGCCATTAATGAGAACAACTTGCAGAGAGCAAGAACTCCCAATGCGGATGAACAGGAACCCAAGAAAAATTGAACCGTTAATGTGGATCGAACATGGCAAGTCGGACGACTCAGATTGAGTCAACAATTGTTTGAAAATCCACATCAGCACCCTAGGAGAACCGTGTCCAATCACAACCCAAGAAAACAAGAGGTTGCAACTAGATAGCGGGTCCCACCTAGCCCTGTTGCTTCAAGAACCAGGCTATATGTCGCCTCTTCATAGACCCAGCAGTACCCTCAGGGGCCTTTAATCTGATCGTGCGAGATCCGCGAGGAAGGATTATCATTGATCTCCCTCATTAATACCACATGGGTAGTAAATTTTAAGTCCCACCACAATCCTTGTACGGTCCACATGATTTTTTTATCCTTTGTTGAAGAAACTATTACAATATATTTCTTACTTATGTACTTATTTTCCATACATGTTTATAAAAGTTTGAAATTATTAATAATATTAATTTTGGCAAGACATTAAAAGAGTGTTGATTGTAAAAAATATGCATCCTAATGTGAAAATGCAAAAAACAGAAGCAATGACTATAACACATAAATTTTTATGTAGTATCCAATTCAAAGAATCATGTTACCCTCTACCTTGAATTTTTTAGTATAAAAAGCTAAGGAAATTCTATAAATAAGATAATAAGTTGACTATTAGCATATATCAATTTTCACAGAGATGTAGATTTTTGGATGTTGTGGTTGTGTTGCTCATGATATGTGGTTGTCATTGATTTCAACACTATTAGCATTAATGTCTTAAAGGTTGTATATGTTGAGGATATTGAGAAAATTAGAATAAATATGTTGCAGATAGTCTATGAAGTTGTGAAGATCAGAGTGGTGGAAATTTTTGTACATTGGTATTCTAAATTTGTGTATTAAAGGGTTTGTTGTTGAGCCTATCTAGTATATCCTCTGGAAGTTTCAGAGGTGTGCATCAGGATTGGAGCGAGTTATGAGTTTTTGTGTTCCTACAGTTATTTTGTTGCTATAGTTGGTGTTTCTGAAAGAAGAGAATGTAATTCTGGTGAATTGAATTGTTGTGTATTCTCTTGAGATGTTCATTGATGTTTCTTGATCTCATACTCTATCATTTTGGTATGTCCACGTTGATCAGTGTGCTCGTGATCAAAGATTTTTCCTTTGCATGTTCGAGTTTTCATGTTCTTGTTTGACATGATGGTGGTAGTGTGTTGTAGATCCTTGTGGATTAATTTTTGAATTCTTGGCATGTTTGAGGATGTTTCTTTAGGTCTTCATTATGTTGTGACTGATTTAGGTTGGTGTGCATTGATATTTTTTCATGAATTGGGCCGACAGTTTGTATTCATCTATTATTTATTTTTGGTCGACATAGTTGTTAATGTAAATTCATGAAGTGGATATATAAGAGCGATTGTTTTATTCATTTAGAGAGAATTTATGTGAATTGTATGCAAGATATGTGTGAATAAAGATTAGATCATTCAAATGCAGAGCAGAGTGTGAAGAAGTTTAGGCAAAGTATGAAGAAGTATTTATGTGCCTAACTGAAACTGTCATCAGGCTTTTGAAGAAGCTAATTTCTAAGTTCAACCTCATCAGATGGATTTAATTTGATTATCTTATGTAAGTCAATGAGCTTTCCCTTTCAGCTTGGTTCATTCTATGTGCATGTAATTTTGATCTTGATATAAAAAATTAAAAAAATATTAATCTACTATTGTCAAAACACAAACAACACTCAGATTTAGTATAAGAGTCAACCAATCATAAGGAAAACATAATATGAAGATGAATTTTCTCAAATCTTGTGGTTGTAGATGCCCTTTTGAAATCTATGCAAAATGTGGGAGGATAGACAAAGCTCATGAACTATTTGACACAATGCCTCGAATAATTGTAATCTCATGGAATACACTCTAATTAGAAAAGTCTCATCACTGCCCTCATAACAATCTATCAATTTGTTTTAGTGTCTATTGTGTTATACCCAATTTGGGACATGGGGTATAACAAAATAGACACTAAAATAAATTGAGAGATTACAATTCTTTGAGACATTTTGTCAAATAGTTCACAAGCTTTTTCTATCCTTCCACATTCTGTATAAATTTTAAAAGGGCATCTACAACCACAACATTTGAAAAAATTCATCTTCATATTATGCTTTGATGGATGTCTATACCTTGTTCCAAATCTCCCATATTAAGGAAACCAATAAGGATTTTGGTGAAGGTTGTGGAATTTTTCTTTGCATCTACCAATTGCATTTGTTTGAAAGTTTCTAAAACCTTTTCAACAAATCCATTATTTGTATATTCTAAAATCATTATAGTACACAATTTCACATTTATTTGGCTTTGCATCTACCAATTGTATTTTCTTGAATTTCCCTACAATATTTTCAATGTAGATCTCTTTTGTGGGTATCTTATAGTCCTTGTAGTCCACATCACTTTGTTTTTTGAAGAAACTATTACCATATATTTCTTATTTATGTTCTTATTTTGCATACATGTTTATAAGTTTGATATTACAATTAATAATATTAATTTTGGCAAGACATTAAAAGATTTTGTTGATTTTAAAAATATATGCATCAATCCAATGTAAAAATTCCAACAATGGAAGCAATGATTGTAACACATAATTTTTTATGTAGTATCCAATTCAAAGGATCATGTTGCAATTTAGGGTTATGATTGGGTATTTAATTAGGGATAGGATTTAGTGTTCAGGTTAGTGTTAGGTTTAGAGTTAGGGTTAGGGTTAGGAAAAATAATGTTAGGATTAGGGTTAGATTAGGGTTTATGTTTTATGGTTAGGGTTAGATTTAGAGTTTTGGTTATGGTTGGGATTAGATATGAAATTAGGGTTAGGGTTTAGGATTACAATTAGGGATTATAATATTAGGGTTATATTTAGAGTTAAGTTTTAGGGTTATTGTTATGATTAAGGGTTGTTTTTATATTTGGCTTAGAGTTGGGGTTAGGATTAGGGCTAGGGTTAGGGATAGGGTTAGGTTTAGGGATAGGTTTAGGGTTATTAGAGTGAATGCAACTAATTAATAAAAGAAAAAATATTTAGGGTTAGGTAATTAGGGTTGGGGTTGGGGTTAGAGTTTTGATTGTGGTTAGGGATATAAAGATAGGATAAAGGTGAGGGTTAGGGTCAAGGTTAAGGTTTCGAGAAGAAGGGTTAGGTTATGATTAGGGTTAGGGCTAGGTTTAAGATTTGGATTATAGTTTAAGGTGTAGCATTTATCTTTAGTTTAGGGTTACAAATAGGGTTAAGGTTAGGGTGTAAGTTAAGGTTAGTGTTAGGGTTAGATTAGAATTAGGATCATGGTTTAGGGTTTAGGGTTAGGGTTGTGTTTATGTTTAGGGTTACAATTAAGATCATGGTTTAGGGTTTAGGGTTTGAGTTATGTTTATGTTTAGGGTTGTGATAAAAAGGATTTGGGTTATGGTTAAGATTATGGTTTTGAGAAATAGTGTTAGGATTAAAGTTATGGCCAGGGTTACATTAATGAGAAAATGATGGTTTACTTTCCAAGTAAGGTTTAGGATTAGGTTTATTGTCAGGGCTAGGGTTAAGGTCGGGGTATGAGTCAATCTTATGATTAGGGTTAGGGTTATGGTTAGATTAGGGATATGATGTTAGGTTTCAAGAAAAGGTCTAAATTTAAGATTAAGCCATAGTTGGCTTTAATGAACATGAGAAAAAATGGATCTAATTTCCTTTTGTGGGAAAATAATCAACTACGACTTAAACTTAAATTTAGAGATTACCCTAAACTCTAACCATAACCATAAACCTAATCCCAAACCTAACCCTAAAGAAAACATATAACCTAACCTGGCCCTAATTGTAGTGTTTGAGGCTAGGTTCAAACACTATATAAGCTAACCCTATATAACCTAACACATAACCTAGCACTAGAAAAAAATTCTTCTCCCAAACAATCTCCTCTACTTTTATTCATGCCTACTGGAGTTGCAACATTCAACATTGGTGCTTCAACCATTCATTCAAAGCGAAGAATTAATCCAATAAGAGATTTCAATGAACTAGAAGGGACAAGACTTACAACTTTCCAAGAAGAAATATCACATGTCAGATACATAATGATAAATGAAATGAGTTTCTTTGGGGAGAGGTTGCTTGAAAACATAGATTCCAGGCTTCGACAAGCATTCCCAAAAAATAGTGACCAAAGTTTTGGAGGTGAGTTCTGGATCGAAATTGCTAACTTTGATAACTTTACATTACAATATTTTTTATTCAATTCTATTATAGTTCCTTCTATACAAATTCATACTTATTAATTTAATTAAATATTTTATATTCAAGCATATCTACATGATTTTAGTTGAAGACTTGGCACAATTACCTCCAGTAAATGACATGGCTCCATATGAAAGAAAAAGGTGAGAAAAGCTACTATGGGAAGAATTCAAAATGGTCATTACATTAAGTTGTGTTTTTCTACAAGATGGAAAAAATGAAGAACAACAAATATTTCATCAAATTCTAACAAACATTAAGGATGTCAATCCCACAATCGACGATTAGATGTTGCTTATGTCAAGAACAAATGCAAGAACCAATGCTTCAAAAAATGAAGAATTTGAAAGCAATGTTCATTTGTAATATAATTAATGATTTAACAATATTATAATGATTTAACTAGCTTATACACCTTATATATAATCTATATGATATATGTCGAGATTTATCATTTTCGAGGCGTATTTTTCTTTGCTTTTTGCTTTTTTGAATCTTAAGGCAAGTTGAGACAAAAAGGTTATAATTTTGAAGCCAAGTTACCCGGGGTAGTGTGGGCATAGCACCATGGAGCATAAAGAAGTGTCGAGTCATGCCAAGTCATGGTGATTTAAGGTAGGTTGCAAGGGTAAGGAAACTCTACAAGGTGAGTTGGACTCATCAAGATGTTAGCCAGGCTAGGAAGAGTCTGCAAATCAAGGGAAGGTCTCTATGGGTTATTACTGGTGATGAGAAGTCAGAAATGGGGGAGTCAGCCCAGAGTGTGATGTCATCCTACCGATGTCTAATATTTGGACTAGTAATAACTTATATAGGGAGGTATGGTTGTTCAAGGAAAGGAGCACCATAGGGATGCAACCGGGTTACAACGAGAGTCCATAGTCGAACACCAAATGGAAAGGGTGTTCCAGAGTTCTTCCTTCCAGGAGTGAAAAAGAAGTAGCTCCCACCTTGAGTCCCATAGTGACTCAGGTGTTCATCATGGTCTTAGGAGCAAGGAAGTCTCATTTTTCTTTGGCTATGAAGTGAGGAGTTATGTGGTGAACCCAACATTTCGAACCCTGTGAATGCAGTAACAAGGCCAACATGGGTTAGTTCCCAGACATGTCGTTGAGGGAGCTAGATGTTGGAACAATATTTTAATGATCGTCGATCATCCATCAGTTGATCATGAGCATTCCCCGCAATCCCGTGATGACCTCACCACTAAGTTTCAACTGATTGCGATATCACGGGCAAGCGCCACATGTCTCGGCCGGCGGTGCTGAAGGAATAATCAAAGTGCTTTAATATTTATGTCAATTTTTAATACATTATATGATAGGTTACTAAAGTGGCTGCAAGATGCATGTGCTCAAAATCGACGATGATGTTATAATCTTGATGAAAATTTTCTTGACGGTTATGTTCAGTGTTGGTGACTTCTATGAATGAACACGATTGTCAATGGTGGCCACTTCATTTTAGCTTATAAGGTAGTTTAAAATGAATATACTTATCTTCGATGTGGTTAATGAAGCCTTGACATAGTCTATTAGATTCCAAATTTAATTCTTAAAGGTCTACTTATGATTCCAAGTAAAAATCTAAGTTAACCTAGGCATCACTATCCATATTTTTAAACTATTGTGTTACACATGGATAAATTATTTCTAAGATATCTTAAGCAAATACAATAGATTTAGCAATAAATATTGAGGTGTCTTATTAAACTATGCCAAATCCTCACTTTATCCCAATAATTGCAAAAGATAAATCGACTTGGTTATTTTTTATATATAAAATGGGAAACCAAGGTCCCAACCCTATTACATAGCAAGCCCGGAGGATATGAAAAGAAAAACCCAAAAAATAACTAACTATAAATAATTAATAGAAGAACAAAGAAAAATAGCACATAAATAACTAGCAAACAACAAGAAAAAACTACTAGTTGTAGCATGTCTTTTGGGGAGTCACATATCCCCAATCTTCAAAAAGGAAAGAAAAAATATCATCCTTAGGGTATTTCTTTCTATCCTTCTTTAAAACAAGACTATCAAGATTACCCTTCAACCTTCTTTTCTAGAACTCCCACACAACATTCTAGAGTAGAAGCATAGAAGTAACCTATGGATCACCTTATTACTAAAATTAAGCACATTATTGACTCTTTCCTCCAAATTTTCTAGAATTTGCTCCAAATAATTAAGAGAATTGGTGTTATGGCCACAATGAGAACATAAATGCACAAGATCAAACTAATTGTCCACCTAAATTCCTTTACCCTTGACATCATCCAGGGCCACCATATCATTTCAAGGGACTAAATTCACATCGATTTCAGCCTCTCAATCATCCCCTATGTTAGAAGACTTGGTGTCATAAAGAACATTCATTTCTGACAAAGGTTGAGACCAAAATCATTGGAAAGAGAAAAATCTTCCTCTTACATGAAGTCTTGAGAGTGACTGAACTCTTTGTTCCCACTATTGATGCAGTCATTGTCCTCGTGATCAACAAAGCCTTTGTTGTTAGAAACAACTAATTCTACATTGGGTGTAGTGCTAGGGGTAGTAGAAATTATGGCCACCAACCAATTAGATCTTCTTACAAGATTCCCCTTAAAAGGTTTTCCTATAGCAATCTTATTATTAACAGTAGCAACAATAAGAACCTTAGTCATTGTTGCCCACAAGTGAGAAATAAATTTTAGGGTTTTTACTCTTAGTCTTGGAGATGTCAACATCACTAGGAATGTTCACGTGGATATGAGAGGCAACTTTCAATAGAGAACCAATGGCAAAAAGATTAGGGCAACCTAAGTCATCATAATCAGTCACAACCTTACCACGCTCAAGATTTCCCTCCACCACTTTACTAGGAACATCATCAAATGTAATTTTTTGCTTGACAAGGAATGAGGAATGTTTGATAGGTTTTCTCTTACCCTTAGGAGGAGAGGGATCATGCAAATCACTAAGATTCCCACCTTTAGCTTTGATAAGAATAGGGGTAGGGAATACATTAGACTTTGAAATAAGAGAGCTAACAGAATTATAAGAGAACATAGCAAGGTGGACTTATGGAGTCTAAAAATTAACCCCTCATGTAGAGGCATCACAAATTTATCCATTAAGACCTCCTTACCTAAACACTTAAGAGAACTTAGGACAAAATAAGGAAAACAAGCAATATTATTATGTTTAAGATGGTCATGCGAGAAATGGTAATGAAAAACACATTTAAAACTACCTTCAACACTGAAGTACTTAATTATCACTCTACTAAACTCATCATTCAAAAACATTCTATAATTCGATGAGTTCTCCCCTTTTCAAAATTTGGTTGATGGTTTTCGTGTCCATCATTTTGCCCTATTAATGACCTTCCTACCTTCAATATTCAACCTAGTAGCAGCTCTAATGGTTTCCTTTGAAACAAGAAATCTAACACCGCCCACAATAACCTTTTTATCCTTTCATGAAGCAAAAAAATATTTTGAAAGGACTTGACTAGAGCAACATAGGGACTCAAAGTAGGGAGCAATTCTACCCTCTTTAAAAATGTCATAGCATGGAATTATTTCTCATCTCCTTAGGGGATGTGAGTTTAGTGTGGCATCATATATCCCCTGTAGTATCTAAACCCTTGCAAAAAATATTAAACTAAGAAATATACATTTGGAACTTAGTAGGAAGAAAACACAAGCATTCACCTAAGAGAATAGGCTTCGCAAAAATTTGAGGCTTATTCACTATCATGCAAAACTAACCTGTTCATACAATCATACCATGGAGAAACCTCCCAACCATAAGTGACTTGATTGAAGTGACTATATCGTTATTTTTAAGTAAATGCATATTTATGGAAGCTTGGGCATAATAATTAGAAGGACCAGAATTACCAATACTAACATTATCCAAGCAACCTGCAAGGGGTTCATAACAAGACTATTTAATGACATCAATTTGGTTGAAGGAAATAGCATCCATTTGAAGACTTCCTCAAACATAATCACAAGGGATAACAATACCCCTCTTGAGCCAAAGCAATATGATACATAGACACCAACAATTATCACTAGGTTAAAACTCAATACCCTTCCCCAAGCACCCATTAAATGACAATTTCATTATTTTCATTATTAAGGTTATTGGTAATACTTTGAGAAGTAAAGCAACTTCCTATAGACTGATATGGCCCAATGACATTAAAAATATCATCTATTCAATCATATAATAAGTCATTAATAGAAAAAGGAAAAGATAAAAGCCAACAACTAATTAAGCAAGGATCATATAGAGATGTCATATTAGGAAACCTCTAACAAATTCTATGGTGCAACGAGCCATAGTATTATTAAACTCACCTCAACAACAAAGTGTTAGAAATGGGAAATCTTCCTTTGATGACATACCCTTTAGGTTCTAATTCATAAGCTCATATGCATGCCCAAGTTTTTCCACTTGTTTAATCCATTTCCAAATGAGCAATTTTCCAAGCGTGAAGAATGAAAGAATAAACCCAAAAACATGTATGATAGTAGAGGGAGTAGTTTATTTTGCATTGACTCTTCATTACAATTCAAAGTATCATGTATTCCTTCTCCAATAAAAATTTTCATGGGAGGAAGGGGAGAATATTTCTAGTATTAGACACATCTAGCCTATCACCATTTTTGTTAGAATAAAAGAGTAAATTCAAATGCCAAATCCAACACCATTTCTCATAGTGACCCTTTGTTGGACAAGGAAACACCAATGTCAATATTCAGTACTCCAATCAATGGCTTCTATCCTTATTTTTTTCCAAATCTAGCTTGTAGGCCACCTCTATGACCACCCATCTCACTATCAATGTTGTCATAACTAGCCCAACTATTCAATGGTCATTTTCTAATGACTCCTTTCTCACTCTCTTGGACGACAAACGTGACATTATTTATGATATTCAATGCCTAGATATTTTCTGGAAAGCTTTAAGGTCAAATATATAGTGGCATAAAACTCAATGTTATAGGAAATCATTCTTATCCAAGCCCAATTGGTTCAATTCCTATGGATAGAAGGGGGTTGATCATAAGGAAGTGTTGAGATTCCTAAGCATCTCTTTTACCTTTTAGGTTTCTCCTTCCTCTTTAAAGAAACATATCATTTCTAGAGCTGAGAAAAATTATCATATTAAATTATGAAGTCCCTTTCTTTGGCAAGGAGATTCCATGTGTGTTCAAAAATTCTTGTTGCACACATTTCCATTACTCATATTGCTAAGCACCTTGCAAATCCTCATATTTGAAGATTGAAAAAATCCAAAGGTATATTTTATGGCCTCCCTTTAACCAAGGAAAATGGTTTCACAAAGTACCCTACGAGTTTTATTATTTCCCTCATGACTATAATAGGCTTGGCTTACTTTATATTCACTACTCTAAATGGCACCATAATAGGCTTTGCTTGCTTTATATTCACTACTCTCAATGGCGCCATAATTTTAAATTTAATTAACATACTCTAAAACCTAACTAAACCAGGTTGTAGCTCGTCAAATTAGACAAGTGAAAGGTCAATACCAGCGCTGAGGAAGAGTTTGGAGGAGTGAAAACAAGGTCAATACCTGGGCCGACAAAGAGTTTGGAGCTAAAACAAGGTCAATACCGGCACCGAGGATGAGGTTGAGGGCACTCAGGGAAAATCGACGACCAAGGGACAATGAGTATTGTAAGTTTGGCACCCCCATTCTCTTTAACCTGCAATTTTCATGCCTAGTTTCCAAAGATCTTCTCGTACATTGGCCCCCCCATTCTCATAAAATGGTATAAGATAAGACAAAAAAATAAAATAGCTTAGTCTTTCACATTTTTATAGTGATTACTAGAGGCACATAGACCAATTCTTCATAATAGAAGAATTTGATCATACTTTTCCAATGATGGACATTATGAGAAAACCTTAGGTTAAATGAATAATTCCTAGCTAAGTTCTTGAAATCATGTCCAACCGTATAAGAGAAGACCGCTACTATGTGTACTTGGATAACATGGGGAAAGGCTCTTTGGGCTCTTTCATCAATCTACGTATTGTTAAATTTTAACACCTAAAAGTGAGAATGAAGAATCTTTCCTAGGATGGTGGCCAATTATGCTTCTCAACACCTAGATTACAAAATCCTTGTCAATATCATTGCCATCACAATTAAACCTATTGCTTGAGATATAGTCATAGAGGTAAAAAATTGGCTTTCTTGATAGTAGATACATTCTAGACAATTCAATCCTTGCATCGGAGATTGTTGAATGGGCCCAACAAACTACTCATGATGCCCTTACTATTAAGTTAAAATTTTGACAAGGCATATGATTGCATCAAATGTCCTTTCATTTATAAAAGGCTCAAATGGATTTATTTTCAACCCTAAATTATTATCACACATTCAAAATTACAAAATACCAGTTAATGAAGAACCTTCATTTGAAGGTGATGTCGTCATGACCTTTGAATGAAGAACCTTCATTCAAAAATGATGCCATGTCAAGACTTTCAAATGAAGGTATTTTTTATTTTAAATATTTCATGTCCAAAATGCTTTATAAAAGGAACCTTGGCATGAAGGACCTTCAAATGAAGACCTTAATTCAAAGGTCCTTCATATGAAGGTTCCTTTAATGCCATCCCATTATAACTCTTAGAGTTGTTAGAGATATTTTTGTCTCAAAGTAGAGATTGGACCATCAAACAGTGTCACCATGACTCTACCAAGATATCCATCAAATTGATAAACCCTGACTTAACAACCACAAATTCACAAGAAAATTGCCCTTGTCAGCCCTAGGGCATCAATTCAATGCCAAGTTTTTTGCTTTAAAATACCCCTAAATGAAATGAACCTCTATCATACCATGATTCACACCAATCTATCGATTTATAGTTCCAAGACACTGGGTGGATTGGTGGATGTCATTTCTATTTAGCCCTCAAACCCTTCCATAGGCAAAACAGGGCAGTACCTATAAATCTGGTAAAGACGTGCCACTCCAGTCATCAAAATTATTTACGAGTTCCTTAATCTTCCTACTCAAATCATCAGGTAAGGCTTGAAAACCTTGCAGTGATTTTACAAAAACTTGAGTAGGCCTTAATGATTGGGGCCTATTGTTTGCATCGAATATAGAGGCCTTATACATAACATCTAGGTCATTGGCCCTAGGGATCCACTTCTCAACTAAAGGCAAAACTAATTCCTGATCCCTAGTAATGTTTCTTATTGAATCTAATAATAAAGAATATAAAGAATAAACTGATGGTAATCTACCATCAACTCCCTAATTCAAATGCTTAAAAATTATGTCTACAACTTCATTTTTCTTGGCAACTACTCCCTTCTCACCTGCTTTTAGAGCTGCTTGTAGCTTTCTAATCTTATTAAGCATCTGCTATTTGGTGGGATCTACAAAGTACTCAACCTCCTCTTCAACTGGCTCTAATGAAGGACTAGGAGTAGGATTCTGGAGGGGGACTTAGGAGTAGAAACAATTGGAGAAGTTGGAGGTACTGATCTTGATGTAGAAGGTATGGCCAGGGTACTAGGAGCACTAGAAGACTCCCCCACATGTATGTACTTCAACCTGTCTACCTCAGTTTGCAGCTCAACATTCCTTTGTTGCATTAGACTGTACTCTCCAATAATGGTGTTATACTTCTCCATCAAACTTTTCTTCTCAACTTCTTCTCTTTCAGCTATCTTTTGGGCCAATTTGGCCACATTTACAGTCAAGTTTGTAGCTTCTATAGTTGAAGTTTCAGAAACTCTTTTGATTATTAACCGTCCCCTTAGGTTTGGGCTAATATCAGTAACATAGGGCATGGGCCAACCTAAACTTAGGAAGTAATAAAGTTAGGCAAAATATTTAACTCAATTTATAAAAAGGGGCCCGGCCTAGACGAAACAATGAGACATAACTTATTTTAATACCCACTCCAAAAAGGTAACGGCTGAATTATCTCACCCAAGGTTTTACATGGAACATTAGGATTTTTATGAAAGCTAAGGTAAAACCCAACCTTAGGTTCCTCCCAAACAATGTAACAAGCCACGACAAGGGGAAAACATAAATGGAATTCAAAGAACAAGATTTGAAACTCCATCAAATCCACTATGATGCACACCAGTCCACCGAGTTACAATTCCAAGACAGTGGGTGGATTGGTGGATGTCATTTCTATTTAGCCCTCAAACCCTTACACAGGTACAACAGGGCAGTCCCTATATTTGATTGTTTAATCCCATAAAACAGTGATTGAGAACTTCAAAACAAATGTAAATGAAAGGGAACACATATATTTATCTACACCAATGATCTCAAAGCATTTCAAGCTTGTATGGATCCATACAACACAAAAAAACTTCAAAAAAATTGTAAAAACACAAAAAATTGCTTCAACAACGTGGTATCTGATACGAAATTTTGGTATCAACTCCTCCAACAATTGCAATGGTATGGGAATACAATATGATAGAAGTGGGATAAAAAATGCATCATTTGAAGCATCAAACCAATATCCAAAGATGAAAGAAAGTGCTAACCCCTTAAACTGAAAAAGTTTCTTTTAACTTTAAGTTTGTTGGGTAGCCAATTCTTTTAAGTTATCAAATCCTACCATCATACATAATCAAAATGTTGTTGTTTCAAATGACTATGAGCATTAACTTTCACTATTTGAAGATGTTGAAACCTTGTCATAGAGAATTAGAACATTGATGCGACCACTCATCCTACCTTAAAACATACCAAAAGTCTCCTAACAATTAGACATAGGAAGATGTAAGATGACTCAAACATTTTTTATTGCCAAAGCATAAACTTATGATGACTTTACCAAGCCTAGTATACACTCCCTCCCCATTAACCACTTAGACATATGGAAATTAAATGTAAATTTGCTGCTATTTTTAGTCATGTAGGTGTCCAATAAACCACTTGGTGGTGTTTCCCTTCAAGTTTATTTACTTGAATGAAGAGCAAAAGTCTTTTGATTACAATTAGAGAATACATTTGATGTCTTGGTTGTGTAACTGGTGGACCATAGTCACATTTAACACTTGTTACAAAGTTTGGGAGTTAAAACGTTAAGTAGATTTGATTTGTGATTGACACATTTGGACGGTAGTAACAATAACTTGCAATCTATCAAGACTTGATTACCTTATAACCTGTCAAATTCTAGCGATGAAATGATAGATTAATCATAATGTCACCTTTGGATCACATCACCATGAAAGAACTTCATCCAACATCCTTATGAGTGCAAGTACCACCAAATAGGTATTTGTCAGATTTGTCTTCCTCGAGTGTGGGAAATTCAGGAAGAGAAAAGGAAAGCAAGACATGTAGTAGGTCTAAAAGAGGGAGACCAACTTGAGGTCAAAAGATTAGAAGAAAATTCCGTAAACGCATGGAATTTTTTCTTGCTAAAGGGGGGTCATGTTCTTATGATGATGAGAGCATAGGCGACATCGAGGTGCCCTTGATGTACAAACATCTACAGAAACAATGGGTATCCAAGGAACTTCCTCCAATAAACACTGATCTTTGTGTCAACGAGAGGATATATCACATAGCACCACCATCATTACATGGTTTGGGCTTATTTTGCATAGATGACATAAAGGTCTGTTATGAAAAAGTTACTGAGTTGATGGAGTATGTTGGACCCTATTACAGTTACAAAGATTGGATGCAGCTGGTTCGATATACACGAACTATGCGTAGGTATGCACTATCAGCAAATTATTTACAACTAAAAGATAAGGATCAAAATAAAAGAGTGGCTAGGTACATTGATGGGAGGCCAAAAGCATCAGGGAATATTAGAGGGTTTATAAATAGTACACGACCTAGGTCAACAAATAAGCAACCCAATTGTATATTCGAGGCGCGAGAGGGAAATCATTTATTCATATGTGCAATAAAATCAATAACTACAAGGGAAAAGTTGCTAATCGATTACAATCTGAATCGCTTAGATACAAAGAAAATTACTATGGGGGTGGTATGTACTATATACCATTTTACCCAACCTCCAATTAATGACTCCAATATACCATTTTTTTATTATGTTTTTTTTTGTAAGTCTATTAATTTCATTTCGGTAATGTTTTTTATATTTAATTTTTGTCACAGTGGGACATTGATCATACAAGGAAGGCTCCGCCTCAGAGCGCAGATCGTGATCCATCTTCAGGTGCTTCTATCCGACAAGTTTACCTCATTATAATTGTACAAATTAGATACAAGCAAAATGTTTTATTATTATATATTTTTCGTGAGTTTATTGGGTTAATTTCGATAATATTTTTAATATTCTTGTTGCAATCGGCTGATCGAGGAAATGCACCAATAGTACAGAAGAACATCTATATGGAGGTGGAGTCACTATTATGCGATGATGACATCGCATTTTCCACAAACCCTGTGGATATGATGAGGAAGGCCCAAAAAAAATGCAATCAAGAAATCCTTAAGTTGCCATTCGTAGTGCCTCAAACAGATGAGATAAGAGAAAGGGTTAAACTATTGTCTGAGAGAGCACAGAACTTGCAAGTAAGCTGTCATGAGATATTTAATTATAACATAAGTTCATTCATGGTTTTATATTTTGTACTTTTTTATGTCATGAACTAAAGTATGTGTTGTTTTTACAGGATTATTTGCGTCCTCATCATGTTGTTGGCTATGATCAAGGTACTGCAAGTGTTTCTCGGGAAGTAGGGGATGGTACAAGTGTCAATCCTAATCTTCTTGCGCATACAACACTTTATCTGGCCCCATCATTTGTGCCTATATTGTCGACTGAAATGTCGGCAACACATACCATGCAGGCATTTGGTAGTCCACCGTCTGGCAGCGAACACATGCCACTACATGTGTCAATACCTATGGATATAGAGGCCGCTAGTACTAGTGATGTTTTAGCAGCATTTCTCGGATCTTCCCGTATTACTAGTACGAGAACATTGTCGATCACATTTTTGGTGACCGAGGATTTCCTTCCCATAAAGATAGAGAAGGTCTCAGGTACTTTAAAATGTTTTAATTATTATTATATATAATCCAATTGAAATTTACTTATTGATCACTCTTTATAGACTAATGATCATGCGAAATGATGTTTTTTATAAACATCTAAGTGATATTACATTGGAGCTCTTCGGGCCCACCATACGTACATGATGGAATGTCCAAAATCAAGATTTAAAAGATGAGCTCATTAACCGTTTAGTTGTATTGTTCGGTGAGAAAACATTCGACCGAACCAAGGTCCTTAAGAAAGCTGGTACCTATCTAAAGTATGTGAGGGACCAATATAGGTCACATTTAGAGAAGAACAGAAAGTGCGAGTGTCCCCCCATGATTCTGGAAAGGGAGTGGAAAGACTTGGTGTCAGATGGAAAGGAGAAGGCTAAAAAGAAGAAAGGAAAGACACCACCGGGCCAAGCAAGGTATGTGATACTATCAACAATTTAATTATATACTGATTACTCTTTCTTTTTACATAATCTAACGTATTTCAATTTTTTCATAGGATGCCCGACACATCGAAGGCAACAAAAGAAAGACTAGAAAAACATGGGCAGCACAAACTTGGCTCTGGTGGTTATATGAAAATAGCCGCACGATTTGTAAGTATCAATAAATGAAATATTGCATCCAAATAATAAATTGCAAACAATTTTGGTTTTATCACACCATAGAAGCAAAATTCATGATTGCATGCAAAAATGGAGGGCTTTGATTTCAACAGAATGCCCATAGAAGAGGACCTGAAAATTGTCTTCCACCAAGGCTATGGAGCCCTAACTGAACAGCTAAGAGTCTCGACTGGGCAAACACAATCTTCCATTGCATCCAACATGTAGGTAAATAAACTCAATCAAGTTTATTTCAAATTGAATATTTGTGCAATATGTTCAATATTAATTTCTACCATAATAATGTGTCTATTTGTTTTATACAGATAAGCAATGATAATATTGCACATGACATTGGAATGCAACCTGGTGAGGGTGGAGCACAACCTGTCGATGAAGCCATGGTGTGCATCCCAGTACTGGATGTATTCATGTGTTATACAAAACGCAATATGGATTAATACAATTAAACATCTTTAATTGCATTTGGTGTATTAATCAATGTAACATTTCATGTTTCAACTTTAGAGCATGTAGAGCGTGATCAACATGTTGAGCATGATCAGGCTAGACAAGATCAGGAACATGATGTGGCTCCATCAGGTAAAGATGACCACTCTAAATTTTTTTTAAACATATTTAATTGCAATTGGTATATTAATTAATGTAATCTTTCGTGTTTCAACTCTAGATCAGGATTTAGAGGGTGTTCAGCATGTTGAGCATGAGGCTATAAGACAATATCAGGAACATGATGTGGCCCATTCAGGTAAAGAGCACCACTCTAATGTTCTTTTAATTAATGAAATACGTGTAACAATAATAATAAAACATATCAATTTAACATTTCTTTGCTATTGCAGCAAACCCCCCCTTGCAGCCGCGTCCACGTTGTGAGTACAAGACTAGGCATACATTAAGATCATGAGCAGAGATCGGAACAACTGAAGGGGGGACATATGATTGTAAAAATGATACTCCACTTCAGTTTTTTTTAGCTGCAAAAAAAAAACAAAAAAAAAGTGATTGTAATCATATTATGACAAGTTGACAACCATATTTTTGATAATATGTAAAAATTGAAAAAATGAATGTTATATGTTAATGAATGAATGTGAATATGTTAATGAATAAATGTTAATAGATGAGTGAATGAAAGTTATATGTTATTAATGGATGAATGAATGATTGATGTTATATGATCGGGTATGGGGAATTGAGAGTGATGTGAGGGGGGGAGGGGAAGGGGGCCAAATGAGCTTCCACCTTCACGTGGTTGGCCCTATTAAGTAGAGAATATTAAACTATTCTCAAAACAAAGAGAAGCTCAATAAGGTAAGTAATGCACTTTTCAATATAAGAAATGCGTCATTTGAAGCATCAAATCAATATGCAAAGATGAAAGAAAGTGTTAACTTTTCACTATGAACATTGTGCTATGTGTGGATTTGGATCATAATGTAATACTTTTTATTTTTATTTTAGTGGTTTCTAAAATTTGGCTTTTGTGCATAACAAGTTAGTGGAAAATTTGACAACTTTGAAGGGTTTAGAGGCTCAATTGAGATAGATACACGGATATTTGGATCTTTTTATTGATGGGAGGCTTCCACTTAACCATGAAATTTTGTACCATCTGCAGGTATGTTAAAATATCTCTACTTACATTCATTCAACTTACTGTAATATAATATCTGACAAAAATCTCCTTTTCATTATACTTACATGGATTTTCATGCCCTGTTCCAAAGCACATGTTTTAAAACAGGAAAGAAGGATGTTGAAAAGGGTTAAGGAATTTGGCTTTACACCTGCCAATTGCATAGTTTACTTCATTCATCCAACATATTGCCTATGTGTTTCACAATTGTTGGAATCATATACTATAATTACAGAACTAGTAAAATTAAAATATGTAAGTTTCAAATATGGCATTACATATCTTTCTATGAATTTTTTAAAGAAAATATCAAAATGGAGAAGTATTAGCAAAATAATCTGCATAATTTCTAAGAGATCAGGGAATTTTTTTGTAGAGTTATCTTGAATATATTTAAGACAAAAGTAACCTATAGAGATTGAAGCAAAATATCGGTAGTCTAAAATCACCAGTCAACACATCTTAGTAGTATCTCAATTCAAGAGAACTAGGTTCACTATCCATTAGCCAGTAAATGAAATAAAATCAATTCATAAGATTATTTTGTTCTAATAGGGTTGACTGGTTGCTTCTTTCTTTTTGATTGTCAGGAAGTCATCAATATACACTTGGTTTTTCCGCCTTCTTTTGCCTCATGGCCAAAGAGTTTCTGCAGAAGGCATCAAAGTAACCTTCAAGATTGACAATGGCAATGAGTACAAGGTCAGTATAACTTAATGCTAATTGGGTATGATTTTATTTGTTCAAGACCAATTTAGATTAATTTTCTGCTCACACTACTTTTATTTATATTTATGTTTTTCTAATATCCATTTTCCTTTACATTCATATTCTTCTATACATATTGTGTTTACAATAATGTTTTCCTTAATTTAATCTAGGGGACAGGACCCAGTACCTAAGCAACTTTCAATGTCATGCTATTAGGATTTATTGTGAAGCTAATTCAAAGTTTTTCATTGCTGCTCGAGGCCATATTGCAGTGCTTTCTCTAGGAAGCCCACATGATCCCCATCAGGTATCTTCTTTTTGTAGTCTCTAAATTTATTAGAAGAAATCAACAACCAGTTTCTCTAAATGTGGCTCCTTGTTCACACATTAATATCTCTTTTGGCAACAATGAATCAAATTGGATTCATGAGGTCTTAAAGAGAAGGCTCTCAAACTTGGAGATCAAGAGTGGGACCAGGTAAAACCATTCATAATCATGCTCATATTGTTTTATTGACTGTCTAAGAGCTAAGTATCCAGGATAACATTCTGTATTTTTCTATTGAATTTCTAGAGTGAGAATAATTTTGGGTTTGCAATCCTATTTTTTAATACACTAGCTAAGTATCCAAGATGCACTGCAAGTACTATTTCTCACCAAATTGCTCATTTTCCACAAATTTAGATTCTAGTGTGTAGTTTAATATTCACTAGTTTGATTTTTTCTTTTTTAGCAAAATTAGAATCCAGTTTGTAGGTTGTGCTTGTTGTCCATGACAGTCCCCTTGATCTCATGACTCATTATAGGTTTTATATTTTGCTCCAATTGTTGATCAACATCAAATGTGGCCATCATAATATCATCCATAGCCTCCATATTCTACAATTATTCATTGCTCATTTCTCATACATAGTAACCAAATAATGCAGGCCCAGAGTTTGGACTGCAGATGTATGCAAAAAATGATAAATCCCTACCTCTATAAGCCTAATTAAACACAACAACTGACATGTTTGATATTTTAAACAGTCATATGACTGTCCTTTTTCTACCTTGTAAACACTTACTCAATGCATACAATAATTTATTGAAATGCAAAGTTGAATGGCCTCTTAACTCTTGACACTATTGTCATTGCATTTGTCCAAACAGGGTTAATCATATTGTGATCTAAATTTTCATAATAAAGTCTTCCAATCTGTCCTTTAAATCTGAGCATTGATGACAATCCATCTTGTCTTTTACTACCCCTATTAAATGCTCATGGTCTTGGCACATCAACTTTCTCTCTTTGATTGACCTATCCTTATGTCCTATCATTATCCCTATGGATGCACTTTGGAGCCTCCTACTACTTTTATATATCGCCCAAAGTCTCCCCGATAAGTATTTGATCCATTTGTATCCTCATCAACAAGAGATCATGTATCGCTAGGATATTCTATAGTTTCCCTGACGAGGTGAGTCTCCCCAATGATTATTCTTTCAATCTCCACTATGTCGCCAGGATTCCTGCCGATGTAATCTTATCGGCATCACATAGCGGGTTGGGTAGACATTCTGAACTTACTTCGATGGTATATGTCTTGCCGATATGCTTTCCTTGTGCTTCGTCAATGAGACAAGATGTGTATCTCGTCAATGAAACGTCATCGCTAAGACCAAAATCCAGTCCTCCCGATATATCTTCTCAGGCAATTTTGATCGCTGTAATAGTCTTGATCTTTCACCGATATGCCTACATTTTCACGAATAGTTTTTTTTTTATAAAAAATTGCATTGTTTTGTTGAAATTGTGACGAACCGCAAAAACACCCGATGACCTTGCAATGTATCTTACGAACTTTCGCCATAATGACTTGCCTACTTCGTTGTGAGTGCGACGAACTTTTGACGTAATGACTTGCATATTGCGTCGCGCGTTTGATGATCTTATGTTGTTAATCTGACGGTTTGGCAAAGGTATGCCACCCGTACTCCGGGTACCGTTCATCGCTAGACCGACGACACTGTCATCTCAGTTCCGACGACTGTATGTCATTGCTCTGACGCTTCAGCAATGATATGCCGCACGTGCTCCGGGTACTGTTCGTCGCTAGAACGATGACACTGTCGTCATAGTTCTGATGAATGTATGTCATTGCTCAGACGCTTCAACGATGGTATGCCGCACGTGCTCCGGGTATCGTTCATCGCTAGACCGACGACACGATCGTCTTGGTTCCAACGACTATATGTCAATGCTCTGATGCTTCAGTGAAGGTATGTCGCCCGTGCTCCGGGTATTGTTCGTCGCGAGGCCGACGACTATATGTCGCTGCTCTGACGCTTCAGTGAAGGTATGTCGGCCATGCTCCGAGTACTTTTCGTCACTAGACCGATGACACTGTCGTCCCGATTCCGACGAATGTATGTCGCTACTTCGACGCTTTGGCAACGGTATTCCGCCCGTGGTCCAGCCACTGCTCATCGCGTGATCGACGAAGTGGGCATCATTGTTCCAATGCTTCGGCGAAGGTATACCGCCCGTAGTTCGGCCACTGTTCGTCGCGCGATTGACGAAAAGGGCATCACAGTTTCGACGAGCTTGCGTCAGGAGGGCGACATTTTAAAGTCCGTCGGGATATAGATGAAAAGTGAGCAACAACACTGATTTGTGCGATTCGTCAGTCGGCCAACAATAGATCGTCGAAATTCCGATGAACGGTCATCGAAAATTGGGGTCAAATTCTTTAGTGCGCTAACCGCACTCCCTCGCCACCATCAAGCCACCGTCGCGGTAAGGAGGTAACAGTCATCCAGGTCGTCATCACTACACTGCGCCACCGCCAGTCTAGAACAAGACTGTCGCAATAAGGCAATAACACCACCCAACCGCCTAACAAGGTGACCCGCGGTATGGCGGTAAAGGCTTGAAACAGAGAGAAAACACCTAAGTCTTCAAATGGGTCGATCAAAAATTTAAGGTAGATTCCAACAATTGGCACCTACAACACCCATGTGCCAGTTTTTCTCGAAAAATAAAATTCAGGGAACCCTACGGCCACTGAGCTTCTAATCTGAAAAGTCATTGCATGCCTAAGTAAAAGTCAATTTTTCGAGTTTCTAACGATTTGAATTGGCTTAGAATTTCATTCTTTACAAAACCCATACCTCGGAATTTTTCGTGAAAATTGTCCGTCGACAAGCTATATTTCGCCTCACTAGAAGCTATTTTTAGTTTTTCTGGAAAAGTTGTTAGAACATAGCTGTGTTCACAGTCAACAAGCGAATTTTTCAGTTTGAAGTTCACTCAGACTAAATTCAAGACCAAATCGATTTTAATTCACAATTTCATAAAAAGTTACACCAATTTGCATCAAGCACATCTGAGGGGTTGATTCAAACAATCTGACAGGCGTAGTTGCTCAAAGTCCACATGGTTTCATACCTCGTATAGTTGATTACCTTCCAAAGCCAGTTTAGAGGGTTGATACCATTGAAATTCTATGTATGCAACGAGTTCGTGTGCATTTCTCACAACCAGAGTGTTCGTAGTCAAACTTAGCAGTTTTGTCATGCAACACTCTTCCATTGAGAAAAACATGAAAAGCGTCAAAAACATCAAGAAGCATAAAGTTGTAGAAGAAACAAAGGCCATCACTCCAGTTGCAAAGCCGCCAGAGTTACTAATCAATGAACTGTCAATTGAAGTGTGCAAATATTTCCAGGATTGCTCAAGTTGCTGACAAGCAATGAATTGACAATTGATACATGTGACGACCTCTAGAGGATGAGGCAGTTAACAACTTCTTAGAGGATTTAATTGCTCAAGATCACAAATAGTGGACAGGACGTCCCACCTCTTCAAGATGGACATTTGACACAGCAATTAACTTGATGCCTCTTTCCAAATTAACTCATTGTCCCACCTTTGTGCACGTCTATTTTGGAGTCATCTATGTGGAGCTTTCAATTAGGATTTAGTTAACTAATGTTAGTTATCAATTGACTATCATATCAATAAGGGCTTGCGTGTTGCAAGGTACATTTAGTTTAGTATTAATTCAGTTGACTGATGTACTTTTTCCAATTAACTGTTAGGTTGCATACATTTAGTCTTAATAATAAATCTTGTATGCTTGCAAGACTCATGTTAACTCAAGGAGATTTTAGTGTTGCCTACTCCTCTGAGCTTCTATAAATAAGAGCACCCTTGCTCATTTCTACTTAAACTTTTGTTGCATGCCCACCTTGCCATGCAATATTGTTATTTTGTACTTGTTCACTTTGTTAAGATAAAGTTGGTTTGATCGTTCATTTGTGTGATAGGTCCTTCATGCAATTTGTTGTCCCAGATTTACCTGTGATTAATAAGCTTTGTTTCATATCTACACCTCAGATAGAGGTTCCTCCTCCTTGGGAATTTAGAAATAGAGTTTTTCGTTTGATGTTGTGATTAATAATCTCTTTCATATCTACACCTCGGATAGAGGTTCCTCCTTGGGAATTTAAAAATAAAGCATTGTTTGATGTTGTTACCAATAACCTTCATATCAACCTACACCTCGGATAGGTGTTCCTCCTTGAAAATCCTGATATTAAATTTATCGTCAATTATTCCCTGCTCCTAAGTCCTCATGCTCTATTTTTCTTGAGGAAATAGGATAGTTTAAGCATTAGCCTAGTTGTAGTTAAGAATCTACAAAACCAAAAAAATACCTTAGCTACAATGTATTGGTTTTCTTAACCTTGTGCCTCTTCCAGCTGAATCAAAAATATAGGATTTAAAATATTTTACTGTTTAAGCATATCAGCAAAAGAGGGGGCTTCCCCTCCTAATTTGAAGAGCAGTTCAACTGTGCATAGCTATTTGTTGCCAATACGTATTCCAAAGGTGTGAGTTGTAATGCCAACAACACACATCTCCTTCAAGATGCAAGATTGCATATTGAATGGCAACTTTCTTCTTATGGGATTGAGTGTGAAATGGGCTTGCAATTCCTTTACCCATGCTCTAGTTGAGATCTTATCTTATCCATCAAAAGTTCGAATTGAAAGTTTATTTATTTTATTCTTGATTTCCTTTCTACTAGGATATGAGTGATGTTTGTAACCCCTTACAGCCAACATGCTTTGCATCTAAGTAACATAATCATTGTAAGGGGCTAAATTCTTAAATCCTTCATTTTGATTTATCATAAGATACTCTAATGACCGCCAACTCTCTTGTCATTTCTTCCATGGGATTGGAAAGGGAATTAGATGTAGCAGGATCACCTTCAGGTAGGAAAATTGACTTGGAGATTTTATAAATGCTTTGTTGAACTTCTAAAATACTCTTTGCAGCTTTTCTACCAGCAACCTCATCACCTCTCTTGTCTCTACAAGAATATCATCCATTTGTTTCTAGCTTATTTGTAGATCTTGAATGAATTTCCTATTCATTTCATCAACAATAGCTATGTCTTACTCATCTGATTATCAAATTTTTTCCCTGAAGGAGGGTTATTAGTAAGCTCTTTATTTTTCTCCCACTGTAAATGCCTCTTTTCTATTTCTCTTAGCTGCATAAATATTATCAAACCCTCAAGCTGGCAAGATCATGGCTCTAATACCACTGTAATATCCCTCAATTAAAATATTAATTTCAAATATGAAAATCCCTTATTCCAATCAAACTTAGAACATTGCAAATTGGGTACACCAAAATACTCCAAATTGAAATCGGGTATTATGCAACTGAAGTAGAATAATTTGTTACAGATCTTAACATTGTCTTACATAATTTTTTATGTTAAATACATAAGATAACAACAATGAACAGCTGCAGAAAATCTGGAAATTTGGAAATCTTTATTTCCATCAACTGAAAACAGATGCAAAATCAGGTAGAAAGAAATATACACTGAAATGTTCTATACTAACACAAAAATATGTGCAAATGATGTAGATTTTTTCATTACTGATCTTAATATGGTTTGACATCATACTTTATTTCATACACATCAGGTAACAACAATGAACATTTGCTGCAAATTACATCAAGATTAACTGCCCCTATAGAGCAAATAGATGACGGAAACAAAGGAAGATGCCATAAACTGCAAATGCATGATATGGATGGTCTTTGTGTCGATCATATCTATAAAAGATGCATTTTTCTCTTTAAGCCCCAGGGCATCCCATATCTGATGCTTGCAACAATGATTACATTTATTTCATATACATCAGGTAACAACAATGAACATTTGCTGCAAATTACATCAAGAATAACTGCCCCTATAGAGCAAATAGACGACAGAAACAAAGGAAGATGCCATAAACTGCAAATTCATGATATGGATAGTCTTTGTGTTGATCATATCTATAAAAGATGCATTTTTCTCTTTAAGCCCCAGGGCATCCCATATCTGATGCTTGCAACAATGATTACAAATTAAAAATAAGCAAGCACTCTACATTTCTAATCATTAATACACCACCCAATGCAAGCTTTATCAATCCCCCCATTATGCTCTGTTTCAATGTGCTGTTCAGAAAATGTAGAATAACGGGCATTATATTGGCCTTTATCCTGAATATCATAGTGACTTGCAAATTAATTCAGATATCTGTGCAGAGTGCCATCATGGCAAATCCCTCATTCGGCATGATTCTTGCATACACATATCAAATCACAGTAAGAAATAATAAGAGTATTGCAAACTCAAACACAAACAAAACAAACAAATATTTTGTTTCCTTCAATTCCAAATATATTCTATATATGCTCCCATTTACACTCCACACTCCAGAAATTTGATGTGCATCTAGGAAACGCTGTAAAATGCTACGTTCCTATTAAGCTCTAACACAAGGATATATTTCAAGTGCACATACACATCAAATTCAATCAATGATGAACTTAACATATCAATAATTATAATTCAAATTTAGTAACACTCAAAATCTTAGCAATTTATCAAAATGAGCCATCCAAATTTGGTCAGGGGGAAAGATAATTACATTATCAACTGAAAAAAACTGCAAATTCCTACTATCTTGGAGGAAAAAAGATAACAAGGTGCCCTCTAATACTCAGACTGAAGTGGAGTCTTTGCCAAATGTTAGTGGTACAGGTGAACCTTCCTCAATTTGTGCCCCCCTTGGCACAGTTGAGCAGGTTTCAGAGATAACTGGGAGGGGTCAGATTGTCTTGGATCAGGTTGAAGAGCATTGGATTGAACAAACTAAGTGAGGTCCAGCAGCTGTCCAACAGCCGGCCTCTTCTAGTTTGGATAAAAGAAAAATGGATTTGGATGTAAGTCTTCATCATGGATTTGATTTTGGATCGACCTTGAAAAAAGGGAGATCAATTAGGAAAGATTGTTACTTCAATGATTCTGGAAGCAGATTAATTGGTAGTTTCCAAAGCTCTCTGGAGCACTTCAGTTTCAAACTTCTTTGGGATGGTTGGTCTTTTGTTGTTCATGCCCTTCCTGGGTTTTAATGTAATTGTTGTTGGCTGTTTTCGGCCCCTAGGCGATGTTCTTTTGCTGTCTGATGGACTTCATTGACAGATCTCTTATTCAATAGATTTGCAGAGATATTTAGCTGAAAATATACAACAAAAAAAATAATACAGAATTCCAATGCATCTAGTATTTATTTCTTATAAAATATACAATTACACTTTTCATTTTGGAATCTTTCATTCAGAATATTTGATTACTCATCAAATACTTCAGGACAAATGATGTAGGAAACATATTACCACAGAAATTGAATCATTATTGAGGGATATAATCTTATCAAATGATACTCTGTTATTCTTGACTTGCAACTTTTGGTAGATTCACTATTTTCCCAATTGCAACTGTTCTACCTGCAAATAACAATAAGATTAACGGATTTTAGGACTATTCTGTGTACTTAAATAGTAATCAACAAAACCTGCCATTTGACTTACCTTCATCACGTAGTGTAAACCTTCCAAGTTGTGGAACATCAGAGAACTTTTCAACACAAATTGAAGCATTGACCTGAAAGTTTGATAATAATAATAATCAGAATTTCAATAAAGAAATGATAATAAATAGCATGTTACTTGACTGAAAAATTAAGTACCTGAACACGGCACACCACAACTGAACCACTTTTAACAAAAAGAACCTTCTTCTTTATCGGTTTTTTGGTCTTTTGATCAATTTGATGTAGCAATTCCATAATCTCACATTCCTCCACAATGGAGTGTATATGCAATACAGCTTTATAGCCAGGAGTGAATATCGCCTGGAAAATCATATTTCAAAATACCAGACCGAGACAATATAAAATCAGCATAGAATTCATTGAACAAACATAAGTCAATAACTATAAACACAACAAAACAATATTTCATTGATCATAGTGAGGAAATTTGAGTTTGTATAAATTTAATATATTACAGATAAAATCATAAATATTTATGTCTAAAAGTAAATTATATAAAATTTTGTGTACCTTATGGTCTAGTAGTTCCAGTATCTGTAATTGAGCGTCAAACTCGACAACGGCAGGGATAGGTCTTGCTGCAACATGCAACAATGTCTTCAATAAAAATGAATTCGCCATCCATACATTATACTCTTATAGAAACTAATTATCAAGAAAAATCCTTTGAAAAGCAATTCCCGACTATGCTTCTTAATGTAGAAAAATCCAACAGTAAACAAACTTATGACAGAAATGACATATCATATCGGGCTTCAAAAGAAAAATGAAAAGTTATGAAATTATATGGGATGAAAAAATTGTTGACACACTCTTCAGTAAAATATAATGTGTGCTTAACATAGATTGGTAATTGCATTTATGATTTCATAGCTAATCTTCAGAAGAAACTTATTAGATAACAATAATGACTAAATATACTTGATCTACCAAAATGAAAAGTGCATGTTGCCAACACTCAAACCTCTTAAATCATGTATGAACGCAAGATTTATGTCTTATAAATACTGTTCATAATGACAATGATAGCAAGAACCATCTTAGCAAGAAGTTTCACGCTTCATGCAAAGCAATTTGCTTTTGATTGAAAACATTTCAATTCATTTTTGTTCCAAATCAAAGCGTTTTCATCACAGACTCTTATATAAAGGCAATTTTACACATTAAACTTTTTATTCTAAGAAGAAACACTTGCAGCAGACAAAGGTCTGGCCATTGATTATATTTTAAATATCCTTTTGTTAGAATTAGCCATTTGAATATATAGAAAATTGCATATCCCTTCACCCTCACACCCGTGTTCAACATATTCTGTGATGATGTCTGTCTCACCTTTCACAAGTTCAATGTTTCAGTACATTTACTGTGCACCCTAATTTTGGAAGTGTTCACACTTTATATCCAACCCCCTTGAACATGTAACCTCGGTTGCCACTGTTCCAGTGTGCAACACATTCCCTACCCTTATGATGTCACAGGGACATGAAATAGATGTTCCCTTGCATTGCCTTTTTCTACACAAATCCAGCAGAGGTTCAATATCTTTTTTGCATATCCAAGATGTTCCTTGTTATAAGGGGGGAACTTTGGGACCCAATCTGTTGGGAACCCACCAAGAACTACTTTCCATCCATATGAATCACGTTTTTGAACATATTTGCAGAAGAACAAACAAAATAGGTAACTTTTATTTCCAGGATCATTGATAATCTTAATATAACAATCAGATATTCATACTTACCACTTCAAGTTTTCTAAGTTTGAATTCTAACACTTCTAAATAACCTTTGCAATGTTTTTCACATACAATAATGTTCCTGTGTTCCATGATAACACATCCCATACTCTTTGAGGCTATCTTCAATTCCCAATATGTTATTGGACACAAAGAGGATGTCCCCCCATTTCACCTTTTTTTCTGAATTTTTTCTACATCCAGTGTACATTTAAATATCTTTTTGGCATCCTCAAGCTGTTCCTTGTTTCTAGATGGGGGCTTGGGGACTGCTGTGGATTTCAAAAAGGGCTCATCAGACATAATCATACACCCAATTGTATTGATCGAGTAGCTGTATTTGTCAACAAGATAATTAAGAATAAATGAAAGATTAGCTGTTTTTCAGCATGACATCCCACTTGTGACCGGAAGGAGAAATATTGGTTCAGGTAACCACATAACATACATATAATATATTAAAAGTATGAGTTACAATATAAATTTTACAAGATCATGTGTATATATTTAACTTTGGAGTTTAAATAACTCCAAAAATATAGCTGTAACCCTAAAAGCAGAAAATATAAGTACACATTTATATGGTGAAGTGTGCATTTAAAGGATAAATGTATGTTCATTTCACAAAGGTTAATAAATGTAACTTATACTTGAAGGCTGAATAAAATAATTAAATGTAATGCAGTGTAAACAACTAACATTTACCACCTGTTAGGAGGGTACAGGGCAGAGAGTAAAAGCTACCGCAACTCACCGCAAAGGACTTGTGGAGCATCAGGCCAACAAGGAAGATAGACTAAGGGGTACCCTATAAGGGTCACATCTCTATAAGAGACTAAGTAGTGATATGTGTATGTAGTAGGTGACAGATTAGGAAGACATCGGATCATATAAAAATAGAGAAAGGAACTGTAATACAAAGCAGAGACTAGGACCTGCTAATGTAATGGTTATATATATATAACCAGATAACCATTGTAACTCCACATATATATATATATATATGTGGAGTTACAAGGATTCAATGGTTATCTATATACATGTGTTACGAATGATTGCTCTTCTTGGGTAAGCTATACACAATGTGCTGTTAGATAAAGATTCTTACTCTATTCGATCACTGTAGACTCTGGGGTATACACTGGCTACAACAGGTATACTGGAGTACAGATCTTTGGACTGTAATTCCCCATTTCCTCTTGCTAACACCACCTTTTAATAAATATAACCCACAATACAAATGAAGTGGACACTTACAGGTGTTAAAAAGTAAAGCATATGTCGTTGTTAGTAAAGTGGAACCAGTAATTATTGTTTTCTATAGAAAAATGAAGCAGGTAATACTCCAAGGTCTGCCCATAAAACAAGCAGCCATAAATGTTAAAATAACCCAACAGCAGTACAAATACTCAAACTCAAAAATGAAAAAGATAGAAGTAAAAAAGCAGCATAAACACATAAAACAGCTGTGGCACTGGCAATAATAACACCAGCACTAAAATACCATCATTTTCTCGCTCATGATCATCAGTCATCATTGAACAGAGAAGTAAGAAGAGGAGAAGCCAGGGAATGCCAGCCTTCCTACCACGTTTGTACAAGTCTCTAACCATTAATAGAGAAATGGTGTATATAGCTGTGAGCTACAGGTGCATTTTATTTATTATTTCCATGAAATGTGACAACAAAAATAAAAAATGAGTGCAAAGAAAAGCAAAAAAAATTTGCAATTTGCAGAGGGTTTGCTCTGGATGTGGGATATGGACCCTAGACTTGCCTGGTTGCATCCATGGATATACACAGTCAAATCCAGGCCCAACTCTGTGCCCTGCCTGCACCCAGAGGATACTGGACTGTGACCTTGGATCTGGGGGTTTTACTGAGTGAACCAGTAACATAAAATAATTAATATATTACAAAACTGACACTTGAGAGGAAAAATAGATGAAAAGAAATACAACCAATTTAAGTTTCATAATGTTTTATGAAGATGTGTGTTTGCAGTTACACATGTTCAGTATTTCAGTATAAATTTTACAAACTTACAACAAATCAAAGTGTACCATGTATCCAAATTTTGGGGTTACACACTACCCTTAACAACTAGCCCCCTTGGAACTGCATATTGTTGATGTTATAGCAGCGGGTGATATCCTTCACTCAAATTTAAATAATAAATGAAAGATAAATAAAAGCAAGTCGGACTTGCTATAAATAAATAATTAAAAAGTCGCCTTGTTTTGTGAAAGAGGCTGACCCTAAATGAAGAGACACCTTGATTTGTATATGTACAAGGCAATGATCATTCATTTGATCATTCAATTAATTCAGAGATAAATTCGCACTTCAAGGAGGAGTTCGCACTTTTGCAGCAGATCGACATATTGCATCAAGCAGATCGATATCAAGGAGAAATCATATTGTTTGTATATTCACATCTAGGAAGAAGTGCTATCCTTCATTAAATCAGATCGGCCTTGTGTTTGGGCCTAGTTGTAAAGCAGATTTCTGCTCTCTTCATTCAATATATAAGTGATATATTTTGGCTGGGTCTTTCTCCCTCGAGAAGGAGGGTTTTCCCAGGGTATTTGCTATGTTTGATTGTTCATCATTTTGTATTTCTGCTTGTTCTTCAATTCTGGTCTAAAACTAACAATATCTGTGCACCCACATACCCATGTTTTAGAAATTCAGACCAGGTACAACATACCTGCATCCCACCTACCTCTACCGTAACCTTAGTTGTCACTGTTCTGAGTCGGAATTCCAAAGATAAAACCTTTGCCATGTTTTCCATGTACAATTAAATTCCAGTGTTCCCTGGGAGAGCATCAACTACCCTTTAGTGCTGTTTCAAATATTCAAGATATTTCAGGGAGACAGAGAATGCCCACCCATGTGCAACGCCCCTACCTTCCCCCCTGTCGTGTCACCCTTTTTTTGCTTTTTTTCCTCACATCTAGGGGAAATTTGATTTCTTTTTGGTATTCCCAAGATGTTCCTTGTTTTAAGGGGGAACTTGGGGATGACTATGCATCCCTAAGATATTTCATGAAGACTGATGATTGTAGCACCAACTCACACATTCATATTTACAATTTCCAGTGTTAAATTGAATACCAACACTTCTACTAAGACCTTAGCAATGCTTTTTCGCATGCAATAAAGTTCCAGTGTTCCATGGATATTGAAAGAATGTTATAATATCCATGGATATGAATGGATATGAATGTTTTAACATGAGAGCAAATTAGAAGAACACCTTATTTACCAGATGCATGCTAAAATAAAATCTTAGCAACTGCTTTACAACAAAACAGACAAAAGAAACATCCTGACAATAAAATATTACCAACTGCCTTACACATTTGAGCACCATAAGATAACAAAATAAAACAACACTGATCACAGCTCCAATGATAAAAAAACAGTGGTTTGCAACAGTCAGCTAAAACAACTCACAAATTGAAGACAAGACAAATCCTGCTGAGATATCCTCCTCTTCAACACCAGCTAATTTTACCCGGATATTTTCTCCAGGCCTTGCAAGCCTTATTTCACCACTATCTCCATAAATGGCCACAACTTTCACTTGAGCCTGTTTAACAAATAGATCCGATATGTATCAGCCAGCATCAAGGAACAGCTGAGGACAAATGCAGTATAATACTATAAACATGAAACTCACCCTATTTGGCATCACAATCAAACTGTCTCCTACTCTTACAGTGCCTGACTCCACTTTTCCCATTACTACAGTTCCCATGTCCCTGAACTTATCTATTATTGGCAACCTGCAAAGATAAATCCTGTTAAATAGCTTATCCCCTTCAGAAAAGTATATCTAGTGAATCAATTTATTAAGAAACCAAATTATTCACAAAATGATAATCGTAAATTATGGAGAAAAAGGGACACTACAAAAGGTGTCACAACAAATGAAAGGAATTCTAACATCATGCCAGAGATGGAAAACCATAGTCCTCGTCAGCATCAAGAGGATCTACAGAGCTATAAAAATGTCAAGTGTCTCAAGCTGAGAAAAAATCAGAGGAGTTAACCTAGACATATGAAAGTAATATCAGACTCATCCAAAAAGTTGTGGCTGATGAAAATATATTATTTTAAAGCTTTCATCAATGCTAATTGCTATGGGCTTTGTCTAAAGAACAACATTTATCACTGATCAAAGAATATTGAATCTTTCAAGGGACAGTCGTTGTCAAGTTCCAGACAGGACTATGGTCACTGATCTAGAAATCTATTGAGTTTTTCTGAAAAAAAACTCCCATAACCACTCATGGGATAAAAGCATAAAAAAATTAAAATAAACGAACAAATGATTTTGTATGTACACTAGAAAACCTAGAGGCATGGGAATGATGTGATATCCGTAACATCCCCCCTTATTACACCATTCTCCAAATGGGGATGCGTGGACTACCAACACTTGATGAATACATTCAGTAGTTCATCAAAAACACACGGTATGAGTACGGACATACACATCTACTTGTGATAAACAATTGACTCACCTCACTGTGCTTCTTTAGGAGTGACCTTACTAGACTTTATCCAAGGGTAGGGACTAACACTTCCAATAAATTATGATTAGGGACAAACCCATCCAATCATAAACAACTAACAGTTGTAATTGGGGACACACCCATCCAATCACATATGCAAATACTTGATTTTATTTAAAGGATATATTCCTCCTCATAGTTTTCATGTCAAGGGTCTTCAGTAGCTACTTCAAAAAACCATTTTTCATTGTCCACAACCAATGCCTTATCTATATTTAGCTTTAGATTGCCATTGAGGAGATCCTTGGAACATTGAATACAGTTCATAATCAGCTGCCCCTTTATTTTGCAATATCCACAGAAAGTATTGCCTTGGGAGAGTTGATTTCCCTTTGAAGTAGACAAATTGGATCTAGAGGAACAAATTAAGCTTGTTTTTGATGAACAATACAGTTTCCTCTATAGTTGAATCATTAGCTTCTTTATTAATCAAGGTAGATATTATATCTTCCAAGGTAACATCTATTTTGTTCAGTGTGAACACAACATTACCATAGCAAAAAGGCATGCTATTCAACAAAAGAACCTTTGCATCATCATCATCTACATCCCATAGATCCTTTTCAATAAAGATCAATTTTAACTTTACATTCCAAGTGTTAAAGTCTTTGCCTTCAAATTTCTCAATAGAGAATGTATTATTTTTCTCCATGCTTAACAGGCATTCAAATCAAACAAAATGGGCAACCAAAATAACAAGCAACAGTTGTACCCAAACTGCACGCTTGACCCCTATAACTATCACTAGGTCAAGATTTACCAACTACAATGACCTCTATATAGCTGATAAATACTTTGCACGTGCATCAACAGATGATAACAATTTAACACTTCCTTCTGATGGTTTCGTTTACAACACTATAGACATTGACAAAGTATAGGTATACTAAATATGATTCTTTATGAATATAATGGTTTTCTAAGAATATAAAAGTTCGTAATTTTCAAAGTTCTCCCTAGTTTTTGAAACTGAATCATGAACAGCATACATTAATATAATCCTATTTTCTATACTACTAGTGACTGAATTTTTTATAGTTTAAGATGATGTGGAAGGTCTGAGTTGGCAAGTTTATGGTCTTCTGTACCATTCCAATCAGGAGTACAAGTAAGTAATCAAATGTTTTGGAAATACTTTGAGGATTTATCTAGAAAATCTGAAAATATTGAAATCCTACATGATCTTTCCCTTCTCAGGCACAAATTCAAGATTGAATCGAATTTATAGAAACAAGACAGAACCTATTAAATCTGAAGCCCAATCTATGCATAAACTGGATTGCATTTATAATTCAACAAGCACACCGAAAAAATGATAAAGAACCAAATTTCTTACAAGAAACATGTTAAGAATATTAAAGTAATATTGTTATATTTAGCAAATAATGGTCATCTTAGTCGTTTAGTTTGCTATCAGTTAGTTTTAGCAACTTTCTTTTATTTCTTTTGGTTACAATTGTTTCTGATTTAGAAACATCATTTGTAATTTCTTATTTAAGGAGTTTTGCTCTAAGAATCTCCACTTATCTCATCTGGGCTCGTTAAAAAGGTATTCAGAAGACAACCACTGCGAGAGTGTAGTGAACACTCTTGTATTCACCAACACAAATTCGTACCTTTTTTTCTTTATGCCGTTCAAATCCTAAACCACAATTTCAGTCCCCAGCTTTTCTGCAGCCAAAAAGAAGGAAATCACAGCAACAGGAACAGGCACAGGAGCAACTTTGCTCTCTCTAAAAAGCTTACAGATCACAACAATGTCTACAGCTTTGGAATTGTTTTGCTAGAGATCATGAGCAGTATAAAGGCTATGATACCATATTATGTGTTTTCAATAATACATAATACTGGTTTTTTTTTGCCTTAATTCTAATTTTCTAGCTATTAGGGTTTGCTTATTTTGTATTTTATTTCTCAATTTCGGCTAGCTTGTTGTAGCTGTTATGGTTTTTGTTCATATTTTTTTCCCCTTTTTGTTTTGCCAGGGTTTCAATTCATTTCTCCAAAAACACAACAACATTGGCATGTAAGATAAGTGACGGCAAACCTAAGGACCCTTCTTGGAAATATAGCATAGTATGTATGGAACTAGGAATAGAAATATGCAACTATTATGGCATGCATATGTTAAGAGGCATTAATTGCCTGAGATATCACCCTGCAGAGATCAATAGCCAATATGTTGTGATATGTAGTGCAGTGTCTGAGAAGTTTCAGTGAGAAGATAATGCTCTCCCTACACCTTATGATCAAAAGAAAGTTTAGAAAAGAGGACAACGGAGGCATTGATAGTTGTCATGAGTTCTACAAGGTCAAAGGAGATTTACAAATTTAAGTGTTTTTAAATGTTCAGAAAATTTGCAGAATTTTTGCCAAATCCAATGACATCACAATTTTAGGGTCTGCCAAGTGTTTCCTGAGTCTGAGTTTTTTAACTATGGTTTTACTTACAAAAGCTTCAAAACAATGTTTGTTGAAGCATATGTGAAGAAACATTTAAGAAAATAAACACCAAAAGTAATGACCTGCTATATGAAAGTAATCCATCACACATGCACTAAAGCATATCATGAAAGTAAAGAGCCTGATTTGTAAATTTGTATCAGTCAAATGTGTGGCATTTTGACAGTCATTGCAGACTTGTCATGACCAATTGACAAATTAAAGAGGATAAAACCAAGCTTAAGGGACCTAACAAATTCTTATCCCGAATAGGCTAAAGCCTAATAGAAAAAGGATTGTAGTAAATAAGGCTATAATTCTGGTTATCATGCAAGCCTCAAATTGAGAGTCAAGTTCCAAAATAATTGAAATTGAATGCTCTATATGAAAATTATCAATTATGCCATTAAAAATTGGCTGCCTAACTTAGTTCAACTTCAGGAATGTATTTTTAAAGTTCTTTGAAGATTCTCCTTTCAAGTTCATAGGAAATGTAATTTATAATTTAATTATGAATGTACTTAATGCAGTTGATGTGGCTGCAGCATAGAAAAATGAATTAGAAGACAAAAATGGTAATGGAAAGGAGGAGAGTGTGTAAACCATAAAAGATCTAAAATGTCACTTATGGGCTCCTCAAACCTTGAAAATAAGGTGATGCTGGGAAAGCTACTTCCTTCTTGGCCCTTGATCAATCACAGTGGTAAGGGGAATATGATCTGCAAGAATCCCTCTAATCCCTACCATAATTGGGGGTTTTTTTCTTGCCATTTGATCCCATCTCTCTCTAGTACTCCAAGAGGGTCACCTGTGGGGATATGCAGAGTAGAGAGTCTGAAATTCATTTCCCATGAGAACATAACAGTGTAAAATGTGTTAGTTTTATGATCAGATATAGTGCACAGAAAATTAACTCAAAATTGACACAATAACACAGCAAAATACCCTGGGAAAACCCTCCAACCTGAGGGAGAAAAACCCAGCCAATATATCTCTTATATATTGATTGAATAAGAGCAGAAATCTGCTTACAACTTAGGCACAATACAATGCCGATTTGATACAGTGAATAATAGCACCTCTCTTAGATGCAAGATACAAACGAATATCTTCCTCCTTGAACTCGACTTGCTGCTACAGAATTATGATCTGCTGCTTGCATCAAAATCTCTTACTATAGAAAATGCGAACTTGATGAATAACTTGATTGCGGAATGAATGATCATTCCGTTGTATAAATACACAAGGGAGGGAAGGATCATGACTCTTCATGAAGGAGCTTGGCCCAGCATAAAGGACGTGTCTCTTAATATCAAAAAGTCGGCCTCTGTGAAAAATTGCGTTTTTCCAAAAAAACGACTTAAATAAATATTAACACTATTTAATATTTATTTTATTTCTTTAATGTATGGTGCCTTTTCATAATTCAAATCACATATATAAAAGTTGAATAGCCGTAAGGCTACATTCAATTTTATTGTCTTCTTGTAAATCGCACTTGGAAGTAGAATCCCGTGGCTGCAATATCATCAACACTCCCTCTCAGCTAGGGAGGAATACTTCCAGCTGTGCAAGACATATCACCTCATCGTGATGTCGATCAACATGGCTACACCCATGTGAGAAAAAAGCTTATCACCTCATCGTGAAAGCATATCACCTCATCGTGATATCAACCATCATGGCTACACCCATGTATGGTATGTACAAGTGCTCATCACTCAACGTGATGTTGTCACCTCATTGTGACGTTTCACCATGGCTCTCCCAGAGGGTGTAACACAAGTACAAGTGAATCATCACAACCTCCCTCACGTGATGTTGTCATGGAGTCACACACATGACATCCACCATGGCTCTCCCAGAGGGTGGAAACAAGGGCTTTCACCTCAAATCTCAAAGAGAAATGCATTATCAAGGGCTTCCACCTCAAATCTCTCTCAATAGAGAAATGCATTAAAAGAGGATCACTAAAACTGAGACTCCTTCTCAGCTAGGGCTTGATTCTACACCATACCAAGCTTATCTCGAAAGTACACAAACTTTATCCTAGAGAGAGGCTTGGTGAGAATGTCTGTCGTCTGCTCATCAATGTTGATAGACCTTATTTGAATTGCTTTCCTCAATACCATATCTCTGATATAGTGGTATTTGATTTCCACATGCTTAGTTCTGTCATGGAACACAGGGTTGACAGAAAGCTTCACATAGCTCTGGTTATCACAATGAATGATAGTAGGCTCCATTGATTGTCCAAACAATCCTGCAAAGAGCTTTCGAAGCCACACTGCTTCTCGAGCTGCCACACAAGCTGCAATATACTCAGCCTCTGTTGTACTCAATGCCATAGAAGACTGCTTCCTGCTACACCAGGATATCATCGCAAACCCCAAACTGAAGCAACACCCAAAGGTACTCTCCTGATCAATAACATTCCCTGCCCAATCAAAATCAATATAACCATGCAGCTTCAAATCCACACCTAAAGAATATCTCAACCCATATCCAACTATGCCACGCAAGTATCTCAAGATATGTTTTGCTGCAACAAGATGTATCTGCCTTGGTTCACACATGAACTAACTGAGTGCACTCACTACATAGTAGATATCTGGTCTAGTGTTGACTAGATACATCAATGAGCCAATCAACTGCCTGTACATCGTGGGATCCATAGGATCTGAACTAGCTGCAGCCTCTTTCAACTTATGCAAGTTGGTCTCCATAGGCGTAGTCATGGATTTGCAATCCATCATACCAAACCTCTTCAAAATATCAATGGTATACTTCCCTTGACTTAGAATCATCTCATTTGGCTTCTGCCAAACTTCTAACCCAAGGAAGTAGTGCATGAGACCAAGATTCTTCATTTCAAATTCAGAAGCTAACTCCTCACATTTGATGATGAGGTGTTCTTCTCCAGTAATAATCAGATCATCAACATACAACACTAAAATCAATGCTTCACCATTGATTACCTTGAAATATAGGTTAGAATCAGCATCATTCTTTGAGAAGCCCAAACTTAACAGGTAACGATCGATCTTTTCGTACCAAGCACGAGGAGCCTGCTTAAGACCATAAAAGGCCTTCTTCAGCCTGCAAACATGAGACTCCTTCCCATGCACCTCGAATCCATCAGGTTGCTCAATATAAACTTCTTCCTCGATTACACCATTCAAAAAGGTTGTCTTCACATCCATCTGGTGAATCTTCCATCCTCTAGATGCAGCAATGGCAATGATGGTCCTGACAGAAGTATAGCAAGCACCTGGAGCAAATGTTTCTTCATAGTCAACTCCCTCTTTTTGTGAAAACCCTCTAGCCACGAATCTTGCCTTGTGCTTCTCAATGCTCCCATTAGCCGCATGCTTGATCTTGAAGAGCCATTTAGAAGATACCACAGATTTTCCTTCGAGTCTAGGAACGATGTCCCAAACATCATTCTTGAGAATGGACTGATACTCTTCAGACATAGCATCTTTCCAAACCTGTAGACTAGATGCTTCCTCGACACTGGAATGCTTGGATTCAATAATCTAACTCATCAAGGCTACATAATTTGAGAAATTATGAGGTCTCTTGCTTTCTCTGAAAGTTCCTCTTGGGGCTGCAAAACTTTTTGCCTCCTACATTGTCTTCCTGGCCCAAAGAGGTCTTTTCCTTCCAATCACAATATCTGTAGGCCCATTAGTAGGTTCCAAGGGCTCAACTGGATCAACATCTTCTTTAGGTTCTGGAGCCTCCCTCTAATTCTCAGGAACATGGTCAACTTCCATATCCTGAGGAGGCTCTTCATCATCGATCTCCATATGAGTGCCCTTGGATCTTCTGAAAGCAACATCCTCTTCAAATGTGACATCTCTACTGATCTCAATTGACTTCTAACCCGAAATATAGATTTTGTAGGTTTTTGATGTCTCACTGTAACCTACCAATATTCCCTTCTTGCCAAAAGGTTCCAACTTTGTCCTCTTTTCCTTTGGTACATGAACATACACTGGACATCCAAAGATCCTCAAATGACTTACTTCAGGCTTCACCCCTATGAATGCTTCTTCAGGAGTTATATTCTCCAAGATCCTATGAGGACTTCTATTATGAACATAAACAGCTGTCCTAGATGCTTCAACCCAAAGGGAGGTTTGTAGATCTTGATCATGAATCATTGCTTTGACTGCTTCCACAATAGATTTGTTCTTACTTTCAACAACTCCGTTCTGTTGAGGATTATAAGGAACGCTGAACTCCCTCTTAATCTCGGCTTCAATGCAAAAGTTACGGAAGCTAAAGGAAGTGTATTCTCCTTCGTTGTCGGATCTCAAGACTTTGATCCTTTGCCCGGACAAATTCTCCACCTGAGCTTTGAATTCTTTGAATCTCTCTAAAACCTCCTCAGATTCTTTAGATTTCAAGAAATAAATCCAAGTCTTTCTAGAGTAGTCATCAATAAAAATAATGTAATACAAGAAACCACTTGAAGAAGCAACAAACATTGGACCACATAAATCAGAATGAATAAGATCTAGAATACATTTGGATCTACTTTCACTACCATGAAATGAACCTTTTGTATTCTTACCCAAAGCGTAGCCTTTGCAAGTACCTTCATGCTCCTGGTTGAATCTTGGAAGGTCAATGACCATCTTCTCCATGATAGGTAGAGCTCGAAAGTGAAGGTGAGCCAATCTTCGATGCCAAAGATCACACATACTAGAAGAATCATGCACTAGAGCCTGAAGAGGACGAGTGCATAGCCTGTAGAGACACTAATGTCTAACTCCAATCACCCGAGCAGACTTGATGTTTGAGTTCTTAGCCCATATAAGAACTTTGCCTTCTGAAAATGCAACTTGGTAGCCCTTGTCAAGGCTAAAATGGAAACAAGGTTTCTCTTGATGCCTAGAACAAATAGCACATCATTTAACTACAAGGAAATGTCGGAATCCAAGTGAAGAGAGGAGTTCCCAACTCCTTTCACAGAGTAACTAGCATCATCTCCAATAATGACTTGCTCACTGGAATCCATCTCCACCAAATCAGATAGATGCTTCCTAAATCTGGTGATGTGGCGAGAGGCACCACTATCAATCAGCCAAGTGTAGGTGTCAGTAGTTACATTGCTTGACAAGGCTTAATAGAATAAGTATTCACTTGAATCCTTCTACATAGAGGCTTCATTAACATCTGCAATGGAGGCCTACTGCCTAGGCCTGGTAGGACATTCCTTTGCAAAGTGACTGTACTTGTCACATCGAAAACATTGGACTTTGGAGATGTCCCTCTTCTTCTTGAAGGCAGGAGCACCATCAGCTTCTTTATCCCTATTCCTCTTGAAATATCCTTTCTTTCCACCTTTCCCTTTCTTCTTGAAGGATTGTGTGGCAAGAACATGAATGTCTTCATTAGTTGAGCTTTGTCCAATACCTCTCGTAGCCAACCTAGACTCTTCTTGGATGCAATCTGCCCTCAAACGATCAAACTTGGGAAGTTCCGATTTTGCACTGATTCCTTGAATGTAAGATTCCCAAGATGAAGGAAGACCATTAAGAGCCAACATGGTCAAATCCTTGCTATCAACAAAATGCCCAATAGAAGAGAGTTGATCTTTCAACTCAGTTATCTTCATGAAATAAGCAATAACCGATTCTCCTTTCACCATCTTCACATGATGGAGTTGTTGCTTCAGTGCAAGTGCCCGGCTTGTGTTTTTGATTTCGTACATCTCCTCCAAGGTTCTAAACATCTCTCTTGCCGTCTTTAACTTGGAGACAATAGGAACAATATGATCCTTTACGGAATCAACTAACATCTTCTTCACCTTAATATCTTTTTTCTTCCTCATCCGTAGGCTCGGGAGTTGTGCTCTCCACAAACTCTACCAACTCGCTTTCCTCCAAGGTGAGCATAATTTTGAATCTCCATGAAGTGAAATTAGATGCTCCCTCAAGCCTATCCTCAATCTTAAGAACGTTCACCATCTTGACAAAGAGATAGAAGAATCAACGATGGGAAAGAGAATAAGGGGTATCGTTGTAATACAAAATTCTGATCAAGATCTTCTTCAAACCTGCTCTGATACCATGTTAGTTTTATGATCAGATATAATGCACAGAAAATTAGCTCAAAATTGACACAATAACATAGCAAAGTACCTTGGGAAAACCCTCCAACCTGAGGGAGAAAAACCCAGCCAATATATCTCTTATATATTGATTGAATAAGAGCAGAAATCTGCTTACAACTTAGGCACGATACAATGCCAATTTGATACAGTGAATAATAGCACCTCTCTTAGATGCAAGATACAAACGAATATCTTCCTTCAAAGACATTAGATTTCCACAGTCCATGTCATTATTTGTAGTTTTCTGGATTTAACTGTGTATTAATTTTTTGGATCAACATTTCGGATCACACTCAGTGATCCATCATCAGGATGCAACAAGAGATCTGCATATCTTCCTCCTTGAACTCAACTTGCTGCTACAGAATTATGATCTGCTGCTTGCATCAAAATCGCTTACTACAGAAAATGCGAACTTGATGAATAACTTGATTGTGGAATGAATGATCATCTTCTTGTATAAATACACAAGGGAGGGAAGGATCATGACTCTTCATGAAGGAGCTCGGCCCTGCATAAAGGAGGTGTCTCTTAATATCAAAAAGTCGGCCTCTATGAGAAATCAAGTTTTTCCAAAAAAGCAAATTAAATAAATATTAACACTATTTAATATTTATTTTATTTCTTTAATGTATGGTGCCTTTTCATAATTCAAATCACATATATAAAAATTGAATAGCCATAAGGCTACATTCAATTTTATTGTCTTCTTGTAAATCGCGCCTGGAAGTAGAATCCCGTGGCTGCAATATCATCAACAAAATGCAGATCTGCAGAGCAACAAGGTTAATGGTAGCAAGGGGGTCATTTTTACAGGCTCTCCTTCACAGCAGGACCATTTCTTCCTAGGTGGTATACCAATAATACTAACTAAGGGGCAGCCAATATTTTCTTCCCATCATCATAAAGCTTTGACAAGATTTCTTAAGAGTGGAGCCCTATTCCGTTTTTGTGCCGATTCTGAGAAGTGAACCTCACGAGTTTGAGATTGCCTGATGGACATCACTTGTCCTAAAATTACCCTGCTTTCAAATAATTTTTTTCATTTTAAGTTGGATGATATAGCTAAGAGAGAGTCATGTAGAATAATAGTTCCGGATTACAACAAAGGTGATTTTCATCTATGCTTTGTCAGGGTTGGTTTGCATATGGATTTTCAAAACCTATCTCCAATAAGGTTCAAATCTCATTTGAGGGTTGGTCCTGGACCTTCCCTTTAGATGCTTCAACTGTCTGAAGGTTAGTTGTAGGGCTGCAGCTTGTACTTCTTCTCCCTCTTCCAAAAAGGCTTGTAATCTTCAGTCTCAGAAATTAATTTCAGAGAAAGAAACGGAAGATGAGTATTTCAATTGGAGAATCACCGAATTTTCCTGCATTGTCTATATGGAGGAAAAAAAGGCATTTTCTAGGATTCTAAGGAAGCAGCTCTAGATATGTCTATAGCTTTGCTGAGGAAATGTAGACAGATTCTGAATAGTCAATGCAGGATGAGGGAAAACTTTTGTATTGTGACTTTTCACCTAAGCAGGATCTGTTGGCTTGTGTGAGTGATTTAGAACCTGTGGACTTGTTGGTGTGTGTTTTGAATACGCCACCATACACAGAATAAAATGCCCAAGGACACTTTATCCTCTCTTGAAAAGTAATTGTAAATACCTAGAAGATAAAACAATGACTCCAATGTTTCTTTTGGCCAAGTTATGACATATGGACAAGGTCAGTGGGCGTTGTGATTTGCTGGTAATCACAAGGGGACTTACATAAAATTCATTTTTCGAGTTGAGGACTTAGACAGTTTTATCATTGAAGCTCTTTAGATGGGTGTTTCAGTTTTTCCAAAGAAAAAGGCAAAAGGATAAGGGTTTAGAAATATAAACTACGCCTAAGAACTCAAGAGACGGCAATGACAAGATAAAATAGGGTAACCACACTTTGTTTCGCCTCCTTTGGACAACTACGCAAAGTGGGTGCAATCTTCAAAGGAACTGATAATAATTTTCATGTTTGAATTGAAAACAAACAGAAGTTAAGCATCCACAAATCAACGGTTCAGACTAACTTTACACATCAAATGCAAATCATCCATTTGACAAAAGTATGAGCTAAATTTTATCTATCACTACTATCAAATCTATCATCCACTTAACAAACATATAAATGAAATACTAATCTAATTCTACTCTAAGTGTTGAAGGAGAAATATTAAACCTTGCACACTATTTGAAAACAAAAGTGATTCTAAGCAAATCATGCACTAGAGCTTTTATTGACGGAAATAGTCTTGTCGCAACAATATTATACTACTCACTTCACAAATTGTAAATGAGAGTAATCAAGTTTATATAGAGTTCATGAATTTGAATAAACGGCTCAGATTAAAAATGAGCCAACGGCCAAGATCAAAACAAATAAACCCTAATTAGGGTTTCCCAAAATGACTTCAGTAAACAGAGAGTTGACAGGGTGATGTGGTGCTTGGAGCTATTTTCAAGGAATTACATCCCGATCCTCCCGCGTTGCCGTGTGTTCAATGAATCTGGACACGATCAAGGCAACTTCATCCATGGTGACCTGAGGAAGCATTCCGATCCTAAATTCCAGTCCGTCCACACTCCGGCGCACCTGGCAAAGGTATCCTCCCACTCTGGCTTGGTCTTCTCAAAAGACTCTCGGATGCTTAAGAAGTTCGCCAATTTGGCCTAGTCCTACTTCAAAATAGGTCCTGTGATGGCAAAGATGCCTTCTTGGACCTTCCCTTTCAAAACCTCTAACTACAGGTCATTCTCTCATAGAGCCTCCTTATCCAGGATATCGGCGATCATGTTGAGAAGTTTGGCCAGAACTTCTTTGACCTGTTCTTCCAATCTGATACCATCAACCTTCACCCTCTCCAAGACTTCGCCTCGTGCCGTCAAGGCCCAATACCAGGTGTGGAAGTCATAGGCTGCTCCTGCTGCAATAACACCTCTGTCTATCAGCTCCTGCTTAGGAACTCCTTTCAGAATCCTAAGGTAAGGGATTATCCTATCTTGCACATCCAGAAGGTTATCCCACACTTCTGGCAAAGCGGCCAGCCTAGAAAGTAGGGCAATGGCCTGACCATAAACCAGAGTTAACCTCTCCACGAATGCCTCAGCTTCAGTCCCCTTTGCTGCTATCCATTCTCTGGCTTCCCGAACGGTGACCATGTTTTCTTCTATCTCTTTAATGGCCTCCTGTGAAGAGTTCGGAAGTAGAGGAGCTGCCGTGTTGTCTTGATCAAGTGGCTTGATCAAGTGCTGGATATACTCCTTTAGGCGCTCAATTTCTAACTGGCACTCCTTCCTTTTGGCTACCTCCTTTGCCAACCTTGACTTGATAGTGGACACAGAATTGTCCAAGTCTTCAATTTCTTGACCCTTCGTGGTTGGGCCCAAGTCAATGGTTGTGATGGCATAATCTTGTGGAGCCATGTCCTCCTGTGGCCTGTCCATTGTAGGCACTGCGATCTGCACTGTCCGGTTGCCGGCTCCATCTCTCTGTATGCTCGAGAATTTCTTTGTTGGCTTCTTAACTGCAGTCTGCGTAAGCCTGGCCAAGAAGTCAACAGTGTCATCCTCTTCTGGCTCCTTCACTGGCGCCTGTACTTTCAGCCTCTCCCTTAGCCAATCCGGGATTGTCGGCTGCTCTATGCCTTCATCCTCCGGCCTGTCTTCTCTGTCAGGGACGTCCAGAATTCCCCTAAGGGCTGAAATCATTCCTTCCTGGAAATCCTCATTTTGGGTGTCCACATTTTCATCATCGGACTCCAATATTTTTGTGCCCATGGGAGATGGTGGCGCATCTTCGTCCGGCTGAGGCTCCATATTGTTTTCCGGAATCGGGGAAGGATCCCTAATGTCAGCCAGTGAAGCGTCTACAGTAGCCAGCATCTCCTCAATATTCCTAGATGCGGCTGAGTGTGAAGGCTTTACCTTAGCCTGCTTTTGAACTGGCTCCTTGCCTGCAGCTATCTCCTTCCTTTTCTTGGAAGTGGTGGCCTCTATCATCTCTACACCCTGGGATGCGTCCGCATTGGAAGAATAGGATTCCGCCTCACTCAACATATCATAAGTTATGGTTATCCTTTTTCGCCTGAGTTCCTGAATCTGTTGATCAACCCACCACTGTGTATACTTGATGACAGGTCTCATCAAAGTATTTAAATCGGCGTGCTCGGATTCTGACCACCTGACCACCGGCAAAGGCAAGCTCTCATCAAGGTGCGGCTGTACCTGCTGTCCATCTTCCTCCAACTGATCCGGCACTCGGCAAAGTTCTGTTGCTCTAATCAAACTGATAGGCAATCTGGACCACATATTTTGCCTAACTTCAGACTCATCCGCAGCATTTGCCCAAAAATCTTCCAGTTCAACCCTGTGCTTGTACCTCCTTCCATCCACCGTCTTGATGTGATGATGCGGGTCGAAGTGGCTCCTAGATGGATAGGTAGCAAAAGGATAATGCTGAATCTCGAGCCTGGCACTATCTGCTGCTTGTGATGATGGGCAAGACTCTAGCATGTTCCCTATAAAGAAGGGAAAGGTTACTGCCACCTTTTGCTTTGTCCGTTGGAGGCCTTGAAATTCTTCTAGCTGCCTTAGTACTTCCAACAGGACCATCTTGTTAGTTGGGAAAATGGGCAAACGATATGGGCTCCCAGTGAATCCCTGGATTCTGATGTAAGTATATCAGGGATATTGGATAAACCAGGACCCATATTTGCCAATCAGCTTCTTGGCCTTAGGAGTCAGCTATTGATGCGTCCCTCCCTGGAGTATTCTCGTGATATACATGAGGAAGGCGCCATGAGCTCGCCAGAAGTGCGCCTTTTCTTTCAACTACAATTGTAGATAGCAGTCGTATGCCTTCAACTCATTTGATCCACTGCCAACCGTGCCCTTGCATATCAAGCCTGCATACTTGTAAGTCCTAGCCAACATGTAGATGACATAAGAACTCATATAAAACGTTTTAGTTTTCTCTAAGTTGACAAGCTGCTCGTGGAGGTTGTTGCTAATCATTCGTGACCAGTTAAACATCTTTACGCCCTTTGTGATGTCCTCAATAAAATAGTACATCCATGGCTCAAATGGCGCCCCCAAAGGACTGCCTGCTATTCTGTTCAGCAAGATAATGATGTCTCTGTAGTCCTCCTTGAAGTCCGTACGCATCAACTTCTTGGGCATTTTCTTGACCGACGGCCTAGGCTTGTCCAGCCATGACTTGTTGATGTTGGCGGCACAAAGGTCAGGCTGCTCATCATACAATCTCTGGGCGTCTTCCTTAGTTTTATAAGTGGTTTTAGGATACGAAGGAATGCCAAAGGCCTCTTGTATGGTCAACTCTCCCAGATGTGCCAATATTCTCCCATCAGGCACCACAATTTGTCTCAACTCAGCATTATAATGGAGCGCACACTCCACCATCAATTCAGCACATTCAAGCGCAGGCGGAAATCCGACAGCTTGAAAGATTCCATTTCTTACCATTCTCCTGGCTGCAGGCGTGGCTAAAGGCCCATTGTGCCCATATACTCTTCTCTTGAATTCATCTAGGTCTATATGACCAAGATTGGTGTCCGAGATGTTCTTCCATTTTGATTTTATTTTAGTCTCTGGCTGCGATCCTTTGTTCGCGAACTTCATCTGTGCTTGCCTGGACGTCTCTTCTTGATTGACTGTCAACCTGCAAGTACAAAATGCTTAACATTAATATAAGAACTTTTAAAATCAAATTACTCCGGGTGTAGCTTAGACAAAATCGCACTTTCAACTTATTAAATTAAAATTTCTGTCAAAAAGCAAGTTGAAAGTAATCAAATTCGCCCATCTGTGAATGAAACTCATGCCGGAAAGAAAGTAGAAGATAGAAACGAGGCACAAACACATTGTCGATTAATTTCCAAACCTCAAATATCGTGTTCTGGCTGCAAATGAATTTAAAAAATTCTGAAAATCTGCCAGAGGAAGTGCGCCAATATGCTGGGAAGTATGATTTTCAGCAAAGAAATAAATTATTTCTCTCTAAAATTCACGCTTGTCAACAATAAATTACTTCCTTGATTCTCACAGCAACGTTACTTGCACTAAATTCTCCTTCGCAAACAATTCCCAGAAGATTCGAGAAAGATAGCTTCTTCTCAGCCGAAATTGTGAAGAAATGAGTTGCTGAAACTCGTTTTATGGCTGAGAAATGCGATTTTCCTCAAGAAATTGCTTTCTTTTCTCTGATTTTCTTCCAATTTTTAGAAACGTTTTCTTCTCAGAATGGCAAGTTTCTAATTTCACTTTCAGTTGTCGAGGCAAGTTTCTAATTTTCATCTCTATGCCACCTCTGTTTGAGATTTTCAAATTTCTCAAAAAATTGCCTAAGTGTTGGAGAAAATATCAAAAGACATTAAATTAATTGTTTAAAATTAATTTTCCAACGTACTTTAAATCTTCGAATCACGGCAATTTTAAATTTACCTAAGGTGGAATAATTTAATCTTCCAAATAACCTCCAGACTTCGAATTTTTTAATTAAAATTCCCTAAGTGTTGGGAAATAATTAAAAATATCAAAATATTTAAAATTCCAACCCGTTTAACCTTGACACATGGCTAAGTTTGTTTGTCCGAGGCAAAATATCTCTTTTCAAATTGTCTGCCTAGCCAAAATGTGCTCAATAGTTCATCTGCCAAATTTCAACTCTCTAGGCGGAGTTATGACCTCTCTAGACATTTTTATTTAGCCAAATGATTCATCTTCTGGGTTGGACGAACTTGGAGATCCCTGTCACTTTGCCATTTTTTATTAGTGCCTTAGGAATTTTTCCAAGCTGAGAGGGGCGGACTTCATGGTTGCTCTGCCAAACACTCTTCATTTTATGCCAAAGAATTTCATTCCGTTGTGTTGAGGAGTGATTTTCGTGCCGGCCAAACCTCTTCTTCCTCTGGACATTTCTCCGTTTTTCATGCCTTAGAAAAATTTACCTTTCAAAGTTGGACGAATTTCTTATAATTCCTTGCCAATGGCGTATTTTATTCTCCATTTGTCTTAGGCGAACTTCACAGTTTTCTTGCCAAGGTGAATTTTATTTGTGCCTTGTCCAATGGAAAACTTCACTTGTATTGGCCATTTAATTCAATTTCTAGCAAATTTCCCTTGTAATTTCACCCCTTCCAAACATCTTGGAGTGAACCCCTTCATATTTTTACCCTTCTCCAAACTTCTTGGGGCGGACTTCATAGAATTCTTGCCATTTTAGCATATGGCGAACTTCATAGACCTCTTGCCATTTTCTTTTATTGCTGGGCGGACTTGCTAGACTTCATGCTGTTGACCCTTTTGGGCGGACTTTGACCATTTTGTGCCATGGGCAGACTTGCCTTGTCTTGCGCCATCCACCCCTCTCCAAACATCTTGGGCGGACTTTAGCTTCCTCATGCCAAGGGCGGACTTGGCTTCCTTCTTGCCATGGCGGACTTGGAGACCTCCATGCCATGGGTGGACTTCAGCCTTGGCTTGCCAATGGCTACCTTTGGCATGCCAAAGGTAGGGCGAACTTCTTAGACTTCATGCTATTTCTTCCTTGAGGGCGCCATCTTCATGACTTAGCCATTTTTCAAAACTTTTGCCATTTTTACCTTGATTCTTTTGACATCTGGAGGCGTGTTGATTTCTTGCCTGATGGAATCCAAAAATAGAAACTTTCCAAAAATAGAAACTTTCTAAAAATAGAAAAAGCAAAAAGCATCCCTAAAAAATAGGAACACCAGAATGGCCTAGAAATGCCGAAAATCAAAAAAGCAAAAAGCAAAAAAGCAGAATCCCTAAAAAATAGGAAGTGTCAGAATTGACCGAAAGCAATGGCGTTCCTCGTCTACTGGGTCTTCTGAGCATTTCCATGGCGTTTAAGCTTTCAAATGGGTTCAAAATTTCAACTTGGCCGGACTGACTCTCAAAACCTTATTCAAATTTAGGACTCTAAACTGGCGATTCAGAGGGCGACATCATAACTTAGGGGTCCCCATTTGCAATGGGGCGATGTGTGAAGTAGGTCACAACAGGACTACGAGAAAGAAAATCTGATGTGAATGGACTTTAGAGAAAAGCCTCTTTCCTTGCCTGATAAGGATCCTTTTGCTGTCTATGAAGATTTTCCTTTCTTCGTGCTCTGTTATTGTGCCCTCTTTAGTTTTTTGGACAGTTTCTTGTTTTATCTTTAGGATGGCTTTGCATCTGGTTTAGTTTTTAAAGCAAGGATAGCTATTTCAGATGTTCTTTGGATCCTTAGATGCTGGAACTACTTCCTTTTACAGCATATGTTGGTATTGTGCGTGTCTTGTTAATCTTGTGGATTTTAGCATACATTTGTGGGTCTTATCTAGTTGTAAGAACACTTGATCATTTCTTTCATAAGCGAGGGCCACAATTGATTCCCTCATCTAATTTTATCAACAACAAAAAAAAAAAGTTTGACCTACTGCCTTGATCGTATCCATATAGAGCATATATGGCACGAGCAAGAAAGACAGGAATTGATCAGTAACCAATAACAGTACATAACTCCATGATGGAGCTCACACGTTGGAATAAGTAGCAGTTAGGGTTGAACACATCAAACTTCAAAATAGTATAAGGTACAAGGAAAATCCCATATGCCAAAATGGTGTCTCAATTGGCAGTGACCTAAAGAACTTCACTACCTTCAAAATAATGGATACACTAAGAAAAACAATCATAGATGGATTGAATATATTGCATATCATACAAAATGCCAATTGAAATCAAATAGATATAATTTAGTTGCTTAAAAATACTTAAACAGTGTCACAGTCAACAAGACAACCAAGAAACTGTCCAAGATATTCTGAAATAGCCAAATAAAAAAATTCAAAATTTAAATAATTATTCATCATACCTGAAAGGACCCTTGGGATCTCTAGGAGGCAATTCAGCAGCATCCAGAGCTTCAAAAAGGCAAGGCCCATCCCACCAAGGGCACATACTCTTGGGTAACCTCTCTCTCATATTAATACCATAAAGGCCAGAAACTGGAAGGAACTGCACATCTGAAACATTCTAAGCATTTTAGTTTCACAAAACATCAAATAAAATATTAGAAAACTAGTCTGTATTTTCCCAGGTAAAGACTGAAGTAAATGAAAGATGAATAAAAGCAGTGGACCACAAGGACACATCCCCAAGGCTAAATAGGTGCCTCCCCATTAAGGGGCCATACCCTCTCTGTGAAAAGAACTCAAGCAAAAAACAGAGATTAAAACAAAAAATGCCTGTTGGCTTTATGGGCCTCAAAAGGCCCTACAACCTAAAGATTTGCAGTTTAACATCCAAAACCCCTGGCATTTTTACAATTTACTTTTGCAAGCAAAAAATGAAAGGAAAACTGACGAAAGAGGAAAAAGAGGAAGAAGATATGTTAAATTACCATTGGATAGCTTATTTTCACTAAGTTAGGCTATTTTAAATTTTATGTATTAATTATTTTACATTATTGTTCTGGCTTTCTAAAAAATTCAAAGCATCCAATATTATAATGGTTTTTTATAAACATGGTGTGACAAAAAAAAATATTTTTAGCTCAAATAAATGTACTAGAAATGGAGCATCTAACAATATTACTGTGTGATTTACCTTTCTTTACATTGTAACCACAACCCTTGAAGAATGGAACCGTCTTCTTTTCTATCTCATCAAACCTAAAACAAGTAGGTCATTAAGTTACTTCTCCATTTATTGCAAGGTCAAAAAGGTCAAATTTGAAAGGGGCGTGTGCTCTTGTACCTCTCCTTTGACCACTGGACAGAAGGTTCGTCCATCTTATTAACTACCACTAGCAATTTACAAACTCCCAATGTTTTTGCCAACATAGCATGCTCCCTTGTCTGCCCCCCTCTTTCAAATCCAGTTTCAAACTCACCCTTCCGAGCAGAAATTACCTATTATGTGGGCCCAAACAGATACTAAGGATTGTGAAACAGTATGTTATGTACCTGTAGCACTGAAATTATTATGTATATCCAGAAATTCTTACCAGAACTCCCACATCTGCTTGTGATGCACCACTGATCATGTTTGGTACATAGTTTTTGTGACCCTGCACAATGCCAGTTATTACCATCTATGAATTAAAACATTCATAATGTGTTCAATTGTAAACTGTATAATAGCAAAAATAAGCAATGACAAGAAAATCTTAAACATTGAAAAATGGAATTTAATATGATTTAAAAATTAATTTCTAATTACATTTAAATCTATTCAAGGATGAAGAAACTTGAGATAAAATAAAAGATTCTATTAAGCCATTAACTGATCACAGTTTGTCATGTACACAACAAAAAAGCACCATCCCAAACTAGTGGTACTTTCAAAGAAATTCACTATCCTTGCCAAAACTTTAATGCTGACAAAAGTTGCAATTAAGAGAAGAATAAACAATCAAAGTATAATCCTCATTTTTGTCAGTTAGTACAAACAATCTCTTGTCATGGCCCTAGCCTTCAATCATATTATCAATCTTTATCATGTTTCAATAACATTAGGTTCAATTGGTTCTGTTGGGTTGCATGCAATTGTGAACTTGTAAGTGTTCAAACCAGTTTGCTACTTGGTTATTGATTTACACTATCATTCTGATTAACTGGCATGTTTATACACCTCATGCCAAAATATTATCATCTATGCAATGTTTTGAATTGCATTCCTCTCTTGAAGGAATCTATACATTTTACTATTCCCATAATATTGCCCCCAAGTTGAAACTAAAGTGGATATTAGTCTCAGATGTCCAACATGTGGTCTCAAAAGTTCCAGCTTAAAGTTTATGTGTCTAGATATTAGACTTTCATGTCCATTTTATACGACATTGTTCTCTAATTATATGCTTGTTGTCTTTGACACAAATTTCATTTATGTCTTTATATTTATCTATTCAGTAATACTGAATATTGTGTGCTCCTTGAAATCTCTATATCTCATGCCTCTTTTGTTGGAATATTACATCAATAGTTAGATAGATTAGATTAGATTAAATAATAATAAATAAATAAACATGTAATTGTTAATTTATAATAATGTAAGTTATTAATAGTTTAGTAATAAATAAATAATGTCAGTTGTAAGTTTTGGGAAGTTGTTCCCGTAGGTGGTTATTCACAAGAAATGAATGGCATTATGAGCCATCACAATCAAAATAAAAGATAAATTAACAAAATAATAAAAAATAAATTAACATGTAATTGTTAATTTATAATAATGTACGTTATGTAATAGTTTAGTAAAAAATAAATAATGTTAGTTGTTAGTTTTGGGAAGTTATCCATGTAGGAGGTTATTCACAGGTAATGAATGGCATCATAAGCCATTGCAATTCAACGTAATATAAATCCAAATAAATCAAATATATTACATATTCTGTATTTTCTCCTTCTGTGCAATCATGGTGTAATTCTGTGAATTTGACCACCATTTTAATATCTTTTATGTTCTTTGTTCACCATGAAGAATATGTTGATCTTGAAAATATTATTCTGCTAAATCTTCTCACCAGCAAATGTTATGCTTTATAAATACATTATCTCCAGTTGATAGCTAAAATATTGTGACTTGATACAAAGTTAATGTGCTTGATTGAAGATTGTGACTGCACACTTCTTGCTTAGGATATTTTTGAAGAACTTTTAAAGATTATTTTTTGCAATGAGAATATTAAAAACAACACAGAATAAACAATCTGTGTAATCTTATGCATAGAAATGGAATATTTAGAAAATTTGTTATTGTACAACAAATATTGTCCCTCTTTCCTACTTGATTCCTTTGTGGCATCCAGTGCAGGTGTACACTATTTCTATGCAGACTCCAATTAGCAAGCTATTAAAAGTGCTAGTCTTGTTCCATCCAGCCTCCTGTTTGCCATTCTCTATGATTTCAAAAGCCCTCCCTCTCTGCTAAGCATTTGTGTGCTGTTTTATTTGTCAATCTTGCAAATTTTATGTCAATGCTAGACTCCTTGCCAAAATGAGTAAACATGGCACTGGAAGAATATATGGATGTTATTAGGTGGTCGTATTCAAATGTAACTGTTCTGCAGTTAATCCTTGAATAACTTATCCTTTTTTTTGTGTAAAATCCTTAGACAGCCTAAAAAGTAAGGAATCTTTCTGGAGAACAATCAAGTGGAATAGAAAAGAAGAAAAGAAATTATGTCAATATTTGCAAATTGCAAATGACTATATTAGGTATGCAGGCCTCAAAAGTACAGCCAGTTACAATGTAATCAGAAGTCCATGAGGAACTCCAAGTCCTAAGTTACCGGTTCGGTTTTGGGTTCAGGTTCCGGGTTCGAGAACCCGGTCCGCCGGTTCGGTAAGAAACAATTTGGGGTTGGGTTCGGTAATACAAAAACATATAAAAATCAGAAATATATACATATTTGCAGCAGTAATTAAGTTCAAAATACACCACCATATTAATAGTCAAATAACATAGCAAAAATACACCACTTTAATACTCAAATGTTGTGATATAGATTCATTTGGCATATTTTATTGCTTCCTCTTCAAACATAGGATTTGAGGAGAAGTATGTATCCAACTTTTGGATCTAAGAACATGTTGTGCATTTGTTTGAGCTGTCAAAAGTCGGTATGCACAACTTGCCTAACCTTCATTGTAAGTCCTAGCTGTGGGTTCCTCTCTCTAACTTGGGTCTGTTTCTTAGCTGCAATTGGCAAAAAATCGTAAGAGACATTGTTTCATGAGATTATTCCTAAGAGATCTATACTCATTTAGGTAGTCCAAATAGCTCTGCCCTACATTCTTCTGTCCCTATGAGCATCTAGGTCTTCTACTCCATCCAAAATTTAGGCATCAGGGGTCTAGTTACTAATCCTATTATTGTTCTGGTATTATTAGTATTGCTGTTGTTTGCAGAGTTAATTGCATCACTGTTCATATTTTTAACATTTGTGTCAATAACTTGATCAACTGTTTCTGTCCCTGTATAAGTGCATTTAGTTGCTGCTCTATATTAATGTCCTCATGTGAATTTCTTTTATCTTTGTTTGCCATTATTTCTTCTACTTCCAAATCTGCAAATGGAAATCCTTCTGTATTATCCAAACATTGAAATTGTGGCCTTTTGAGTTCTATCTGATAGCACTTGTTTATTCTACCACTTGGATGCATATGGAGTGTATTTTTGCATCAATCTCTTAGAGACCCAACAGGCTGATAGGAAAACTAGCTTAGATACCAGTATAATATCCCTAACTGATGTTTTTGTATTTTTGACAAATGTTTGACAAAATGCTTATGAACTAAATAAATGCAAGAAATTGATTTACTTTGGTCTAACCACAATTCATGCAGCTATAAAAAACTATTAATGGTATTCAATTGAAACTCATCTCAACACAACTACACACGAAGATAACACATATCTATTTCATGTGTTAGAGGCAAATATTAGGGTTAGAGGGAATAAAATAGTCTTTAAAAGTCAACAAACAGTCAAAAAAATAATTAAAAAATGCAAAAAGGCGTTGGAAAAGTCCACCTAGGCAAGAATTCTGCCTGGGTTTGAACCAGGTTCGAAAAAACCGAACCCTAGTCAGACCCACAATCAGGGTTCCGAACCCTGGCCGGACCCACAGTCATTTTTTCAAACCCACAGCGAATTTGGTCGAACCGGACCCGAATTTCGAACCCGTATCGAACCCGGGCTTCCCAGGGGTGAACCCGGTAACTTAGACTCCAACGATAAAAATTAAGAAAAAGTAGAACCGGGCAACAGTAGAACTAAATAATAGAGTGGAGTAAACTTGTTCAAGTCAGCTTGTAGAACAAACAAATAATGGAAACAATTTGATGTGAATGCCTCTTGTGAGAAAAAACCCATTTATGGATGTTAGCGAAGAGGGCTGATGAAACAAAAATTATGATGATGCCCTCAAGAAATTTCCTTGAACAAAATGGACCAGCTGAGCTATCCTTCCACTGGCTATCCTAACAAGGCCCAGAGTCTTCAAGACAGAGGGAATGGTGATTCATCACATATCTCACCTTCTAGTATGAACTATAAAAAATATGGATAACTTTACTCCACATAGAAAGCACTGTTAAAAGGCCAAATCTTGTTCAGATCTGGCCACGTCTGGCTTTTTTTTTTTTTGTGGCAAACCTAGGGGTATAGTGTGCAAATTCTTCAATCTTTGGTTTTCTCTCTTGATCTTCACAAATGGGTGTTGGATTCTTGGAGGCCTCTTATGGCGCGTAAGATCAAGCTCTTCCCTTCTGCTTGGTGGGGGCGGGGGGGGGGGCGCACTCTCTCTATGTTAATGGATTTGCCAGATTTGACCTAGATTTTTTATGGTTCTAGATTTCCAAATATTTTGGCCTCCCAAACAAATTACATTTTCAAACTTGGCAACTATGACAAATAAAGTAAAAGTTGTGTAAAAAGGTCAACAAAGTACATCTGAATGTGGAAAGTTCGTTGATCCATGAACGGTGTGACCTCACTCCTTGTATATTCCACAATTTCTGGAATTGGCTCTGATATCTTCAACTTACTAATTATTATCTGTGGATGGTTTTTGGGCCGTTGGCATTTTTTTCATTTTTTGGTAAAGATGTGAGAAGGAAAATGTGTGGTAAATGCAGCTTCTGTATCAGCTAATTTTGCTGAGTACATTTCCACAGAAATCAAGAATGCTGTGATGAGAATATGAATGCTTCCTATGTGAGTATTAGCGAAGGAGATGGACAGGGTTTTCATCTGTAAATATAAGGAAAGCCAAAGAGGATTTCTTGATGGATCCAAAGCAAACTCTAGGGCATCGCAACATTTTCATTGTTTCAATGCAGCACAAGGCCTGAGCTATTCTGTGATGTTCTCCTAGGTGCATAATGAAGCACCTACATCAGATCCTGGATGGCCAAGGTAAGTTCTCTAAAGGGGGTGCAGGAGATTGCTACTTGCCTTCATTTGAAAGTCTCCCTGATGGCTGTTGCTGATGAGAATGCTTTCCATGAGAGCAGTGCTGATATCATTATTGAAGAAAATCCGTGTTAAAGGTAAATTTATGTCTATGTTAGGGTTAGAGAGAACCTGCATAATTTGCTCCCCCTTCCCTTTTTGGTAATGAAGTTGAAACTCTTAACCGATAGACTGGAAAAAACTGGACCCTTTTATTTCTAAATAAAGGTTTATTTGGTGCTAGTATAGTGATGAATTTTCTCATGGGGGTCCTGGTCAACTTTCATATATATATAATTAAATAACATTATAAATTAGAAAAATATGTTTATATTTATTAATGCTGTATAAGTATACAAGTTATTAATTTTTATATTATTTTTAATTTATAATTTTATTATATATTATTAACATATAGTTTAATAAACAATATATTTATATAATATATAATAATTTAAATTTTAAAACTATTTTATAATATTAATTATTAAATTATATATTAAATATAAATGAAACAAAGAATTGTCCCTTATTCCCGTCGTGTGTTGTGCTTATCACCTAAAGAAACTATGGCACATGAAATAAAGAGAGACCTCAACATGAAACAATTTAATATTATTTTTTGAAGTAGATGTGACAGTTTAAAAGTTATTTTTCAATTCATAGTTTTCAGCTAAAACAAAGACTGAAATGACTGTTAGGATTTTTTATTTTTTGGGTGTAAAGAATGTCATTTAGGGTTTCTCAAAGGTCAGAAAATCAGCAAATCTAAGGACAAAAATTCCAAACCATAGCCGATTCTGTGCCAATTCCACAGAGACTCCGATTCCTGGACATTTTGGACCTGGGTATAGCTTTGGCTTCTTTGATTAGTCATATGAATCTCGTGGTGGAAAGAGATTCTATGATTGCCATTTCGGTGCTAAAAAAATGCTCTTGCCCTAGCTGGAAAAACTTTCATTTTCTTGAGGACTCTTTGGAAACTTGTGAATCCTTCTTAGGCATCCAATTTAAGCATTGCTTTGGAGAATCAAACCAGGTGGTAGACTTTCTTGCAAATGTTGGTATTGATCAGGCACCACTTTCAACACTTTAACCAAAATTGTGACTTTTTTGTCCCCATAAAATGAACTAAAGTATTTATGTTTTCTCCCTAGCCAAAGTGTTAGTGTTTAATTATTGATGGGTGATTGTATTGATTCCTTCACCTAATAATATCCCTTGTGTTCGCACATTCAAGGAGTAATTTCACTCTCTGTTTTAGCTATTTTTATGGTCCTAGCTAGGTTGTTGTTTACATTCATTGCACTGTATACTTTGTTGCTTTATGTGTTTTAGCTCAGCTTCATGGGAAGATCTTTCAGTGGCCCAAGGGTGTGTTTGGTTTAAATCTGATTTCATGAATATAGACGATGTCTAACAAGCATCCGTATGCAGTTTTATACTGTTTGGAACCAACTTCCTAATAACTAATTAATTGTGTACTATGCACATCTAGGTTGGAGGAACCTGTTCTAGACAGATTAAAAGCCTCCATCTAAGATAGTTTTGTGGCAAAACTCTCTATTTTGGTTCCTACCAAGACGTTCAGAGTTTGGATCCTGAGGGTATTTCTACCAAGCTTCTTCAACCCTCTCATGCTATTTTAAGATGAAGGAGAAGTGAGTAAAGGTAAATTGTGTGGATTTGAGAATGGTAGTGCAAAATCATGGATCCGACTCCCTTAGGACTGGTTAATTGTGTACTAGGCACGTCTAGGTTGGAGGATCCTAATCTGAGACAATTGTGCGGCAAAACTCTCTATTTTGGTTCCTATCAAGACACTAAAGGGTTGGACCCTAAGGATATTTCTGCCAAGCTTCTTCAACCCTCCAGTGCTAGTTAGAGATGAAGGAGAAGTGAGTAAAGGTAAATTGTGTGGACGGTAATGCAAAATCAAATGATTATCCATTCCAAGGGTTGTCTAGAAATTTCTAGCTTATTAACAGTGGCATAGTGAGGTAGTGAAAGATCTGTGCGAGCACAGGAGTTGGTCAAGCTATTTGTGATGTCTCGGAACTAGATGTTGCAATGGTACAAATTTTCGTTGGGTGTGTACCAAGGACTGGGACCCACCCACAATCAAGCAGTCACATGTCCACAAGAGAGTTCACCTGCAGTGGCACTTTGACAGGACAAAAACCTCACCCTTAACACCAATGGGCGCCATTCACTAATAGTCCAGGTTTTTGGCGTAGTGGTTGCGTAGCTTAGTATCAAAGTTGAGATCCAAGTTGAGTCCTCCAGAACGTGGTTGGCTATGATGTCCCAGCCTAAATGATGTGGTGGTGTGGATCCCTGTTGGGCATACACTGAATGATGGGACCCACCCATAATCAGGCAGCCACATGTCTACAAGGTGATTCACCTGTGATGGCACTCTAGTGGGACAAAAGCCTCGCCCTATATTTGTTTTCCCTGCTTAATTTCCAACTTCACAAAAACTGAAAATAATTGAAACAATATGCAAGGACAACTTAAATAAAAGTAAATACTTGAAACTACTAGTTACAGCCAGTTGGAGCGCTGGTGATCTATGGTTTGATCCCTCTTATGCCACCTAGCAAGATGAATGTATCTAGGACTAAGAAGCGGTAGATCTATCAAGGACAAAAGGGGCGATGAGATCATGCATTGGTATGGAACACGATTCGGTGTAGATCTATATAATGGTTGGGGAAAGGGTACATGACAGTATTCCATAGAGTTAAATTCCCTGATCTGGACCCATCTATGGAAGGGCTGCCTTGATACCAATGAAAAGGCCTAGTTCATAGGTGTTGGGGTGTTGGTTCTTATTCTAGTATTGGGCGTTGTCGACTTGTGTTGATGATGCTCCTTTGTGACGATCTTGTTTAGATGTGTTTCCGTTTTTCTCATTACTAGTGGCAGCTGGTTGATGGATTGTTTTGGGTTGTGGGTTTTTATTACCAGCTTTTGTATTTCCTAATTGTCAGTCACAAAGACCATTTTGCTTGTATTTGTATCCTATACTTTTTTGAGGGGTGGGGGTGGCACCTATGGGTTCCCCATTAAAATATCAAAAAAAATCACTGTATCCATTTCCATTCAACTTTATCTCAACATGACATACAAATGTCAAGGTTTAGACATTTATTAATATAAGCAGTTGTGTTGTTAAAAAAGATATTATGAATACAATGTCTCAAGATTGTGAAGTTTTGAAACATATCTTATGCCCAAGAAATATTGATATATTGTTGATTGTTTCTACGATACATGAATTATTTGATAAGGACTTAGTACGCATGAGTTCTCCAGAATCCATGAAATTAGTAGAGAGTGCTTTTGGATTCAACTGTGTGTATTTTTGCATCAACATTCGGTTTCACGCTCAATGATCCATGAACAGATAGAGGAGAGCTATTATTTGGATTGTAGACTTAAACACTTAATGAAGGACAAGAGGCAAGGAAAAAATAAAAGGAAAGAAAGAAAATAAATGTTCAAAGAAAAGTAAGGCATGTAATGTAAAACAATAATTATTCATCTATGATAAAAAGCCAATGAAACTTGATTATGTTTAAAGCTATTAGAATCACTCTCTAGAATGATTTATGATAAAACATAAATTATTAATCTATGATAAAAAGCCGATGAAATTTGTTTATGTCAAATCCTATTACAATCAATCTATAGTTAAATTATATTAGTATATTAATTACTAGAACAAGATGACTAATGTATATCTAGGTAACTAAGATTGATAATGATGCATAGAATTGAAATAAGAATTTGAAAAATATCGATAGGCCTGTCAATAAGAATAACCATATGTTGAACCCAACGGTTGGTGCTAAATAATAATGTGTCAACCAAAGGGTGAGAATAAGATAGGTGAACATCATAATCTAAGTTCTGAAAGTGTCTTATATCTTCCCCCAATAAATCATTGCAAATCCTCAAAAACATTTCAAATGGACAGTGACCCTTCTTAAGCAGGTAATCCATTTACAGCAAACTTTAAGGCCATTGCATCTATAATGTAAACTAGGCTGTCTTCTAATTTTGTAGCCTGAATAGCTTTCACTCCTTTTTTCAAAGAAGACAAACACTTCAACAATGAAAAATAAAACTAACAGAGGGCATGTTAAATGTTTCACAGTTCTACATTGCACTGCCCTTTAAGCGCTACAATGGATGATGTAGAGAATTAAGGAGGCACAAAAATTTCTTACCGGGGCGTCAAGAATTGTGAACCTCGACTTTTCAGTTTCAAAATGGGCTCTACCAACCTCCACTGTCGTCCCCTATTGACCAAAATATCAACCAAATTAATTGTGATTTCAACAACAAAATCAAAGAAACCCCTTCTAGCCAAACTCAAATATGCCAGTTTACCTTTGCACGCTCTTCCTCATTTGTATCCATAATATATGCCATATACCTGAAACAGCCCAATGCAATAAGAGTGCCAGTGTTAACCAACGGTGCTCCCAAAAGATTTAAATTACATTACCAATCTTGCTTGTTAATGTCCCTTGAAACACAGAAAACCCATAAATAAAAAACCAATTTACCATGGAGAGAGTGAACAAAGGTAATTCACCTTGAAATGAAATGACCATTTTCATAAGTATCACATGAAACATACTGCTTAAAATCTCAACTGTGGTTACTGCAGAATTTATACCCATTTACCATTAGGAGAGTGAACGAAGGTAATTCCTCTTAAAATGAAAAGATCATTTTCATATGTATCACATGATGCCTCATATGAAACATACTGCTTATATTTTCAACTGCGGATACTACAGAATTCATGTGATACTTAAAAATGGTCTTTTCATTTCATGGGAATTACCTCCATTCACTCTCTGCATGGTAAATTGGTTTTGTATTTATGGTTTTTCTGTGTTTTAAGGGACATAAACAAGCAAGTTTTGTAGTGTAATTAAAATTTTCAATTTAATCAATGACAAAGTGTTCCTCCAGCAATTATTTTCCTTTATGTTTTTATTAGGCAACTCAGACAGAATTTCCTCTCTTCAAACATAATAATTTATCTATAGCAGAAAGTTTACTTGCTCAATAAATTCCCCAGATAGAGTCAATTATGGTACAACTCAAGGGGATCTTTGCCTTGTAACGAAATTTCAATCAATACCTCTAAGCAACCAAAGGTAACTTTAAAAATTAAAATAATCAGACAGAATAGTGAGCATCATCTGGTGGATTCTTATGAAGAAAGTTCTGAATTGCTTACAATATTTAGCTTAAAATTACTGATTGTCAGCGATAGCATTAAAAGTAGCACAAAAAGCAGAACAGAAGCACAAAGAAGATAAAATCTTCCAAAATATGCAAGAAAAGTGTAATCTAATAAAACACTAACAAAGGTAGATAATTTTCAGAAAATAAAAATGATTTCTGGTTTGCAATAATAACTGCATGAACAGTGGCAGGTTACATGATTAATGAAGTCAGCATTTCATCAAAGACCTGAAAGCTAGAAAACTTCCAAAAACAGAGCTAAAGATCAAAGTACTCACCAGCTTTCTCGATGCTTTTCCTTTGCTTCCTTTTCATATTTTTGAATTGTTCTTTCATCCACCATTTTACTCAATAACAATATCTGCCCAGCAATGGTTGATTTGCCCGCATCTGTCCAGCAAAGTTCCACAAAAGCATTAGCAAGCCCTTGATTTAGAAAAAATAAAGGAAGTATAGGTCTCAAAAACTGAAATAGAAACAAACAAACACAAAACAGTCCATCATAACTGTTAACTGTGAAATTCTCTGTTACGACTTTATCACTGAAAATCCCTGGATCTGGGTCCAGTTTGAACCCAGTCAGGGTCCAGGGACAGAGTCCTTGCATGTGTCCAGGGCTATGCTAAACAGATGCAGATTCAGCCCTGTCCACTGCAGCACAAACCTAGGGGAACATGGGTCTGTTTGGCAGGACCCAGACAGACCCTGGGCAAAACCATCTGAAAATGATGTGCTTTTATTTTATTTAAAATTTTAGCAACAAATTTGGGTGAATTTGCATCTGTCTGGCAGGACCTAGACAGAACCCAAGCAAACCATCCAAAAAAGATGCCTCTTTTAAAAACAATCTATATTAGCAAAGACACCTATTGGAGCATAATCTTTTCCACCATCAAAAATGCTTGTTGTGTCCCTCTGTATCATCATTGGAAACACAACAGCCACTCAAAACCACCAGATTATATTGCCTAATGCTGTTAATGATCTCATCTGTTGGAGTACAAGTACAGGACCACTGAGAGGGGGCGGGGGGGTGAAGGGGTGAATCAGTGGTCTAATGAGAAATCAAATTTCAAATTAACTCACTTGAATTAAGCAAAGAGATCCAAAGAGATCCACTGAAAACACTTCAAACATTATAGATATTGAATGTTGAGTGAGTCACAATGATATGCAAATCAGAACATGATACTTGAACAAAGATGAAAGGATGACCTATTGAACACAATGTGACAAACCACCAAGAGGAGACGTAACACAAGTATTTGAGTGGAAAACCCTAAAAAGGGTAAAAAAACCACTATGAAAGTAAATCTTATTTAGCCTCACTGGCCAAAAACCTCACTGGTTATACATTATAGGCCACTGGCAATACCTCACTGGTATCAAATGGTGTGCCTCACTGGCAAACATAACATGCATCACTTTCATTAAACTCAGAAGAAATAAACAAGATCAAACGACTACTCTGTTTCCAGACAATTCATTGCTCTATCTCTGCATCAGTTCTTCAACAAAATTCATCTCCCTTATTCACCACACTGATTCAAAACCATAATCACAAGACTGCCTCTCCTCTTTTCTGTTTCACATTCAAAACCACACACCCTTTTGCAAACATAAACAAAAACACCTTCACAAGACTCTCCTCAACACATCAACTACAAAAAGCATATAGATATGAATAATGAACAATAAATCATTAAGGATTTGCTTCAATCCTCTGCTCTCATCTTGACCGCACCTTCTTTGAATTGAAATGACAAAAAAAAAAAAACTTTACTGGACAATTTCCCTGTTATGATTTATAACTCCAACACTATTCAAGATCTCAGGGTTTTCACAAAACTCCCATAGTTCTCAGAACGATCAGCACCTGCCCAAGAACACCTTCAATCTCTTAAAACCAACGATACAATAATACAGTTACATTCTTGTGTATAACTGTCCAAAGAGATTGACACTCATACTGCTGTCAATCTAAAGGCTAGTCAAAAGACCGTCTGATAACTTTAAATGCTGACTCTTGATCTTCGACTACCGCCATTCCACAAATTAAACAATGGTCGTTGATCTTCCCTTGAGCATTCGAATATGAACTACTAACCTGCCTGGCTTGTTGGACTAAGTGGAAGGGCCAGTCACTTGATGACAACAAACCCCTTAAGTGGTCTCTTAAATAACCCTTAACTTGCTATAGCAAAACACCGAGCTTTTAGAACAAAAAACAAATTTGATAAACCCTTTGCACAATGACCTTGATGTTAGAGTTTTAGACTTTTAGACCTCGATGAAGAACCCTAAACAAGTTCAAGTAACCCCGACCTGTTGACGGTTGTTTTATGACCACACCAACACAGAATAAAGTTTCCAACGGTAACTCTATCCTCTCTTGATCAAAGTATTCCGCATGTTAAGATTGCATGAAAGATCATACATTCAACTCCAAGGTTCCTTATGCAAGGGGATAGTCTCAATTGACTTGATGTGATTTTGTTGGGTATTTCAAGGGGACTTACGTGAGTTGCTCATTCAGAAGAAAAGGATTCTCAAATTTCGGGAGATTTGTCAATGACGCTCGGGTTCTTAAACTAACCGGATAATGCTGAATGTAAAAGGATGCAAGGATTAGAGATGCTACTATCTACTCTAAATGCGGATTGCAAAGATCAATTCTTGCAAACTTCAAACCAAGCTCTGCTTTGCCTCACTTCGGACGGCTCCCGCAGAACCAGTGCAATCTTCAAAGGGATAACGAGAAATATTCAAACTACGATTCACCATGCAGAGACCGTCACAACGACGCATATCAACATATAAACCGTAATTGAAGTTAAGTTCACAATGTTCCAGTTGACCACGCAAGGCGAACCCACCATCAGTGAGTCCGCTAGTAGTATGGATAAGCGAAGCTTGCTCAAATTAAACACCACATTCCACAACTACCGACCACTTGCATGAAATGAAATCTACTCTACTTTAAGCTACTTAAAGATCCTAAGTGAATCGGAGAGACGAGAAAGCCTTGCTAGCTACTCACAACAAAAGATAGGACCACCAAGCAATGATAAATCTTTGTATTATGAGAGTGTTCACAACAACTTCTTACAACTTCTTACAAAGTCTTCAAATGGGAAAAAATTCTTTCCTCTTCAATCTAAACTATGCAATCTATGCTATGCTACTTCTAAGCTCTATCTCCTAGCTATCTCTCTATCTTCTGCTATTCTAATCTAATCTATCTTACAAATGAGGGGGGATGCCCCTTTTATAGTTGGCCTAGTCCAACGGACGGCTTAGATTGAATTACAATGAAGAGCTCAGATTGAGCCACATATGCCCTAATTAGGGTTTTGCCCTAAAAACCGCCACAAAGAGGAGTGGGGTAATAAATGTACAGAAGATTCTCCACTCCTCTGCAGAAACCACCATGAGCAATTAATGCCCACTATCATCAGAAGATTCTCGTCCAGCAAGACTTTCTCTGTTCCGCCTGCCAATTTTGTTGCGTTAGGAGGGGGCGAGCATACAACAACACTCAATTCAACCATCCTTGCAAAAAAAAAATCTCCATTAAGCCCTCCTGTTGCCTTAATTCTTGGACGCATTTCTTTCTTGTAGCTTTCGCATTTCTCCAACCCACTGCCCTGGGCGCATTTAGCCTCTTTTGCGTCACGTTCTTGACGCCTTAGACAAATCTTCACTGCCATTTTCCTTTGCCTTGGGAACCTTTTCACCGAATTTCTTCATCTTTACTTTGTCGCGTTCCTTCTTGAGTTGGGCGCATATTAGGTCCTTGTGGAGAAATCCCAACGCTTAGTCGTTTCTTCCAACATCTTCTTCCTGCAAAACAAACAAAAAGAAGAGCATCAGAACAGTTATAATATAAACTCACTTCACTTACCTAGTTTCCATGTTTTGACTTTCAAGGTCTGCTTGATCTCCGGATCTTGATAGAGTTCATCATTTCCAACAAACTTTCATAACTTTTCAACATCTGGCTGCATACCATCCCGATGTTTTCATCCTCTTGCCTTGGCAATTTCATTCACCTGTCTTGTCCACCTTCCCCTAGGAGCTTGATGACTTAGATAAAATTCCACCCATCTCGAGCTTGAGTGCATTTGACCTCTTCTGCCTTCTTTCTATGCCTTAGAAAATTTCATCCATCTGAGCCTTAGGAAATTTATCTCCCTTAGAAAATTTTATTAATCACAAGGCAGACACCCATTTTGAAATCACAATCCTAGGCGTAAAAATTCCAAAATCATACCTCTCTTAGAAAATATTCAAAGACCCAATATTTTTTTACTCTGTTGCTCAAGGGTGCACACGAAGGGGGTACATTTAAATTCTTATTTTCATCCTGGAAAATATTCTCCACCAATGTTTGTTTTATCTTCTCCAACCTTGGGCGCCTTTGGAAGGGTGGACTTCATGTTTTATGCCTTGGAAAAATTCAAGCTCTAGCCACCATGGGTGCAATTGATAAAGGGTTCATTTAATCTTCGCCATAGAAACCTTCTAAGCATCTCCTTTCCTTGGGCGCATTCTACCCCATATGCTTTCATTTACTTGCCTTAGGTGTTTTTCTAAGTCATTCTTTCATTTCTCCTTAGGCCGCCATTGGATGGTCCTCCTTTTATTTTCCACGCCTTGGAAGAATTTCAACCAGCTAGCTACCTTGTCTTGCCTTGGGCGCATTTAAAGGTGTGTTCTCCCATTTTTTGTACTTAGAAATTTCTCTCTAGCTATCCCCTTTCCCTTGGGCGCATTTGGAGCCATGTGCTTTCATGTTCCACATACTTAGAATTTTTTTACCTTGTTCCTCCTTCATTCCTCTTGGGCGCATTTAGAGGGGGGAACTTCTATTTTGACACTTAAAAATTTCAAACTCCTTTAAGTCATGCTCCTTGCTTGGGCGCATTTCCACCCTTGAGCTTCCATTTTTGTGACTTAAAAAACTTTCTTACCTCTACTCATAGCTTGGGTGCATATAGAAGGGTGTGCTTCTATTTTAACTTGCCTTAGAAATTTTTTATGCCTTCCACAAGCTGGGTGCATTTGAGAGGTGGAGGATTTTTCAAACACTTAGAAATTTTTAAAGCCCTCACATGCTTGCTTGGGCGCATTTGAGGGTGGCTCCTTCCATTTTCACAATTAGAAACTTTTTTCCTTGCCTCTTCTATGACTTGGGCGCATTTAGGGGTGTGAGGAGGAAACCCCACACTTAGAATTTTTTTAACATTCTAGTTGCTTGCACCATGGGCGCATTTGAGGTGGGGAGGAGGAATTCCCACGCCTTGAATTTTCTTGCCATTTTTCTCAACCTTAAGCGCATTTGAGGTAAGGTAAAGGAACTTTTCATACTTAGCAATTTTTTTATCAACATCCTCTCAACCTTGGGCGCATTTGAGGGTATGGGGAGGAATTTCTCATACTTAGAACTTTTGATGCCAGCCTTCATGTCTTCTATTTTTAGCAAGTTTTTGATTTCCTAACTTCTATAACTCTGTTTGACCTGAAATTTTCACCATGTGATCCTCGTTGCTTGGTGAACCTGTTTATACCTGCCCCTCATACTGACCTGCTATTTATAGCCCTGTTCTAGGGACAACTTACTATAAATAGTAAGTGCTCGAATTGCACCCAAATTTTACCAGTAGATTGCCTGAAGGATGCTAATCGTGATGGAATACCCTTCATTTTTCAAAATTCTGGCTTTTTACCCCTCATTTTGAATCCTGAAGCTGGAAACCCTAATTTGACTTGCATATGCCTCAAATGACCTCCGTTTGACTTGTTTTTTGCTGCATGTTGCTCTGTCTATGGAACTGAAGTGTCAGGTGGCTACCAGAGTGAACCTGCTAAAAATAGAAAGCGCCCGAAAAGTGACTAATCAACTGTCAGATGAGTTTGCATGTTACAGTGCCCGAGGGGTCTCAAAAAACCCAAAAAAACCCAAAAAACCGGTCCGCATGTGAACACTGGCTAAAAATAGTAAGTCCCTGAAAAATGATCAACTCTGCTTGCATGTTACATCGTTGCAAAGCTCTTGAAAAACCCATAAGGAATATCCTGACATGCACTGAGCAATTCTGCATGCAAACCCTAAAAATAGCCTCTGAAGTATGAACCGTTGAAAGTCATCATCCCGGCTTGCATATTACATCATCACAAAGGTCTTGAAAAACTTAGAAAGATCCTCCAGACATGCATTGAAAAAGAACACATGCAAACCCTCGAAAACTGCTTCTGAAGCCAAAACTGCTAAAAATAGAAAGTTGTCTGAATCTGCTCAAATTTTGTGTGCAAGTGCCTTGAAGTACCCTAAATGTGATGGAGCAGTCAGGATTCCAAAATTCTAATAAGAAGATCGCCGATTGAGGTACTTACTAAAAATAGTAAGTTGTCAAATTTCAATGAAAATTCAGTGGAAAGCCTCCTGATAGCAATGCCAAGCTCATATTTCAGTTTGCCAACTCAATTTGACCTCAAACAAGCCTATAGAATGAAAACCCTAATTTCACAGACTTAGCCAGAATTTGACCCAGGTCAAAAGATTGGACATCTCCGGAAGGATAGAACGATCAGAGAGAGAGAGAGACGCAAAACCAAAGCCAAAAGACCAAAATGGAGCAAAAATTAGGGGGGTCCCCATTTGAATGGGGTGATGTGTGGAAAGGTCACAACATGACCTTGAAACCACCAAGAGATCACTTCATGCTGTTCTAATATGATTATGATTGAATACTTTGCCATCAACCTTTGTATGAATCCCATGCGTTCAAGGCTATCAACTCATGAGATGAAAAGCACCATGAGATGACCAACAACACCACATGAACCATTTGACACTCTTGTGAGCAAAGCAATCATAAACCATGAAACTTTGACATCAATGACAAAACAATGCCAACACTCATCCTCATATATTAACTCAGAAATTCCTTCATAAGTGCAGCTTGTGTTTCTCTTCACTGCAACTTGCTAGCTGTCAGAAAGCACGTCCTCACTATCCTGAAAGCACCTCACTCAACCCCATTAGCACTTCTAGTATTACCTGCTGCAGACTTAATCTCCTCTATGTCAGAAGGATTTTACTTTTCTTACAGGTGGTCTGTGGAGTGGCCATTCATGTGCCATAAGCATTACTCTTCCTACTGCTTTTTAAGCTTTTCAAATTTTGGGGATATATACAGCTGTAGAGAGGTTTTATGGTTTCAAATAATTAAAAGCAACACATGTTTTATTTTTTAGTGTCAAGTGTCCAGAGAAAGGGGATAAAGCTTTTAATATTCAAGTCCATGCAATCTTTTAAAACTTTTATGGTTTTTTGTTTCTAATTATTATATGAATGTCATGTGGCTATTTATATTTAATGTCTGTTGTTAGGCTAAAATATGTATATGTTTTTTATTTTTTATATGTTTTTTGTACAGACATACCCAAAGCATACCCAGCCCCCAAAACATTTGACAAGTTTGCATACCTGAACTCCCTGTTCCTGAACCTTAACTGGTAACTTTTGATGAAATCAATTTGATGGGAGATTCTATCTTTCTTCAAAGAAATTAATGAGGAGAAACTCAAAAATAAGTGTTTTTGCGCTTGAACTCAACTAATTAGAAAAATACTTCAAAACCTATAGAATAATTCACGTCTCTAATGCCAGAAATTTGAAAATATTAAGCCAAGAAGTTCTACCACATTGCACTTGTTTGAATATGTTATCCAAAACCATGGATTGCCACATAATCTACTATAACCATCCATTCAAGATATTTTTGTAGTAGTTGACAAGTGATAATAAAAAAATATACCACAGGAGAAATCTACAAAGACAGAAGAAAAATCTAACAAATTTAATGAAAATAGACTATACAGAAATTTGACTACCCACCCACGTGACCAATGAAAACAACATTCAGGTGCCGCTTGTTTTCTAACTCTTCTGATTCTTCAAAATCCTCGATATTTTCTAGGTCCACATCTCCTATGTTGATGCTCATTTCTGTATAAATGACATAAAAGAATGAAAACATTCTTAATTAAAAATTGGACAGTCAAAGAATCTTCCAACAAAATTTACTTTGTTATGAATTCTCCCTTAAAAGAAACAGATAATGTCAATAGTTCAGTCCAGAAAGCAGTTCTGCAAAAAAAATCATAAATTACCTTGATTAGGCTCTTGTTTCAATTCCTCCTTTAGTTTCAAGGACTGCAACTCAGATGCCACCTGATCCTCGTACCCTGTAAATTGTAAGTGACAAGTAACTGTATTCACCAGAACAAAAACATGCATAGCTTTGCCGTACCAGCAGCTGTATCTAAATGAACGTTATAACTTTTAACTTGGAATCCACCTGTAATCTCTGATCCAGCAAACTAAACATTTAACTCTAAATATAGCAAAGTTCATCAAGTTCATTTACATGCTTATCAAAAGCAACCTTATACAAAAAATGACACCCATCCCCTGTTTTCCCAGTTTGTTCTTGCCGATTTATAAAATTCTAAATTCTGTAGGAATTCCTCTCAAAAAAAACAAGATAAACAGTTTTACTTTGATTTTCGCCGCTACTGGAAGCTTCGTGTGCGCCTGTTTCTTTTCCGTCTCCAAACACCAACTTACTCCACCTCACAATCTATCCGAGTTTTAGAGCATGCATATTAATGAAAATTATGGCCAAGATCCTAATAATGAGCACATTTAGGTTCTAACATTAACGCATCCTTTACCTTAACTATAGTTAAGTATAGATTAGCATAATTAATATATAGTGTATATTTATATAATAAAAATAAATTATAAATAATATAATTATACTACTTATTATTATATATTATATTCTTTAACAAAATTATTAAATTATTACTAGTTATGGCACTTTGTGCAATGGGTAAGTCGAAGAGGTGTGGAACGTCAATTAGGAAAAAAATGATTTTTTTTTTTGCACATATTTATATAGTATATGAGATCAATTGGTAGATCATTTAGAAAATGATTTTAATATTATTATTAATTTAATTTTTTATTATAGAATAATATTATTATTTTATTTTTTTAAAACTATGTATTAACTATTATATTATTATATAAATATTTATTATTTATGTCAATTAGGATAAATTTTGGTTTTTTTTTTTGCATATATTTATGCAAACCATGAGGTCAATTGGTAGGCCATTTAGTAAATGATGTTGTTTGTGCAACAAAGATCTCAATAGAGAAGTGATAGCTTCAAATCAACTATGCATCCACTTACAGGGATTTGAACATGATTGAAATAAAACCTCTAAATCAAGATGATAATCATGCTTCGTTACCAATAGGCTCATTTTATGTTTACAATAAGAAGATGGAGAGAGAGGGAGAGATAAATGGGGAAGAGCAAAAGAGAGAGAGGGGGGCGGGAGGTGGGGGGGTAAGGAGATAGAGATAGAGATGGAGATGGAGATGGAGAAGGAGGGATATGGAGAAGAGTGAAGGAGAGGGAGAGATGGATCTAGATAGAGATGGAAGATATAAATATATAGAGAGGGAGAGAGAGATAGAGATAGAGATAAGAAGTGATATATAGAGAGATAGAGATAGAAGGAGAGATGGAAGAAGAAATATGGATATAGAGATAGAGAGGCAAAAAGAGATAAGAAGAGGGAGAGGGAGAGGGAGAGAGTTGGATAGATAGAGAGAGGGAATGACATCTAGAGATAATAGAGTGAGAGAGGAAGAGGGAGACAAATAGATAGCTCGAGATATAGGTAGAGGGAGGGATAAAGATAGAGATAGAGAGGACAAGATAGAGAGATATAGAGGGAGAGGGAGATATAGAGAGATATGGATGGTGAGATAGAGTGATAGAGAGATAGAGATATAAGGAGATATAGAGAGGAGGAGAGGGAGAGAGAGATAAATAAAAATAAAGAGAATTAGAGATAGATAAATAGATATGGAGAGGAGAGAGAAATAGGGGAGATAGAGAGAGGGAGAGAGGAGTAGGGAGAGATGGAGATATATGGGAAGAGAAAGAGAGAGATAGAGATATATAAGAAGATAAAGGGAGAGGGAGGTAGGGATAGAGAGATAGATAGGGGAATAGGGAGGGAGAAAGGGAGGGAGAGGTGGGGAGAGATAGAGAGGAGGGAATAGAGAGAGATAGATAGAGGAGGGAGAGATATCTAGAATAGGGGAGAGAGGAAGAGAGAGAGGTCAAGAAGAAAGAGAGAAGAGGGGAGAGAGGGAGAAAGAAAAAGAGAGGAAGTGAGAGATAATGAGAGGAGAGAGAGAGAGAAGAAGACGAGGAGAGAGGGAGATATAGCTCTAATATATAGAGGAGGTAGAGGGGATAAAAAGAGAAGAGTGTTGAGTATAAAGAGAGAGGGGAGTGGGAAAGAAAGAGATGAAAGAGATAGAGATAGAATAGAGAGAGAGAGAGAGAGAGAGAGAGAAATAGTTAGAGATATAGATTAGGGGAGATGGATAGAGAGATGGAGTGAATGAGAGAGAGGGGGAAGAGGGAGAGATATTTCAATAGATAGAGAGGGGAAGAGGGAGTGACATAGATAGAGGGAGATATAGAGAGAGATAGAGAGCAATAGGGAGAGATATATCAATAACCCTCCCTATATCTCTATCTATTCATCTTTATCTGTTTATCTCTCCACCTCTCTCTTTGTATCTCTTTCTCTCCCTCTCCATATCTATGTTTCTCATTATCTCTTGTTATATATCTTTTTCTCCCTCTACTTCTCTTTATCTTTGTACCTCCTCATCTTTATGTGACTTTATCTCTATCTATTTTTTTTTCATATATTTGTGTAGTACATGAGGTCATTTGGTAGGCTATTTAGGAAATTATGTTGTTTGTTCAACAAAGGTCTCAATGGAGAAGTGATAGCTTCAAATTGACTATTCATCCACTTATAGGGATCCGAACATGATTGAAACAAAACCTCTAAATCAAGAAGATAATCAGGCTCACCTTATGTTTGCAAGAGGGAGGGAAGGAGAGGGAGAGAGGGAGAGATGGGGATATAACGAGGGATAGATAGATGGGGGAAGAGCAGGAGAGAGAGAGAGGTAAGGAGATAGAGATAGAGAGGAAGATATGGATAGAGATGGATATGGACATGGACATGGAGAGGGATGTGGAGACAAGGAGAGGGAGGAGAGAGGGATAGATAGAGATGGAAGAGATAAATATATATAGAGGGGCAGAGAAGGAGAGATAGAAAGATAAATATAGAGATAGGAAGTGATATATAGAGAGAGGCAAAGAGAGGGAGAGATATAGGGGTTGACAAAGATGGAGAGATAATGAGATAGAGATAGATGGGGAGATAGAAAAAGAAATATGGAGATATATAGATAATCATGAAGGTAATCAGGCTCCATTACCAACAGGCTCATGCTATGAACTTGCAATAGGGAGAGAGGGGGATATAGGGAAAGAAAGAGGAAGAGATATAGGGGGAAAGAACAAGAGAGGGAGGGGGTAAGGAGATAGAGATATGAGATATATAGAGTGGAAGATAGAGATGGAGATGGAGAGAATGAGAGGGATAGATATAGGGGTAGAGATCAAAGATGGAGAGATAGAAGAATAAATATGGAGATAGAGATAGAGAGAGAAAGAAGTAGAGAGATATAAAAAGAGGGAGTGATAGGGAGAGATAGAGAAGGATATATAGAGAGTAAGAGAGATGGAGTGAATAAGAGAGTGAGATAGAGATAAAGAGATATAGGTAGAGATGGAGAGGGAGAGAGAGGGTGAAGATATAGAGAGATAAAAATAGAGATAGGGAGGGATAAACAAGGAGTGTATCCCTCCCTCTTATTCTCTCTCCTTTCTACTTTCTCTTCATCTCTACCTCTCTTTCAATTTCTAGATTAAAAATATATAATATTCATTCCATATTATATTATATTTAACCCATGTTACATTATATTCAAGATAATTAAAATATAATTTTATATCTAAAATAAATACATAATTAAATAACATATATGTAAATATGTAATACATAATATTTTAATAAAATATAATTTTATAATAAACTTAATATTATTTTAAAAAATATGTTGTAATTTACATTATATAGAATATAATAATGAAATAAATTCATTACATATTATATTATATTTAACAATTTATTAAATATAAAATATTACATATAGTTTTAGATATAAATAAATACATAAATAAATAAAATATGAATAGATATTTAATATTTGATATATCGATAAAAAATTAATTTTGTAATAATAAAATATTATTTAAAAAATATATTAAATAATTAATTGAAATATAAAATATAATAATAAAATAAATTCATTACACATTATATTATATTTAATAGTTTGTATAAAAAAAATAACCCAATTTTTTTCCTAATTGACTTTTATGAATAAAAATATTGGTAATTATTAATTATTAATTATAATAATTATATATATACTATTTTATAGTTTTATTAAAAAAATATAATATATTATAATAATAATAAATAGTATAATTATATTATTTATAATTTATTTTTTATTATATTAAATATATTAATCATGTTAATAAATACTTAACTACTAAGTAAAGGATGTCGTAATGCTAAAATCTTGCTCGTAATTTTCATTTTAATAGACATACTTTAAAACCCTCGTCGCCTCATGAGATTGTAGAAGTAAATTGCGTAGAGTTTGGAGGAGGGAAACCAAAACGATAGGAAGAGCGGGAAAAAATAGCAAAAGCAATCAAAAAAATGGTAAAAAAATGAATGTTGAGATCCGTTCAATCATCTTGCAGTGATACAGATGAACATACTCTAAAACCCTTTTCAAAACCTTATTTTCAGGCTCCATCTCACCAAAAAATATCGGTGACCAATAGTGGTGGAGAAAGCAAAAAAACATGGAAAAAAATAGTCGAAAAAAAGGCAAAAAACAACCAAAAAATGATGGACAACTGAGATTCGTTTCACTATCAACCAAGGTCTCTTATTGTTTTTCAACTGTTGATTGACAAATTGAGCTCTGAAAGCTCAAATAGGGACACGCCTTCGGTGTAATAATTAATAATTAATCCTTATTATATTTTTATATAGTACAAAAAATTAATTTATAAATATAATATAATATATATATATATATATATATAATACAGATTAAATTATATATACTATAATTATATTTATTACTATATATAATAGTATATATAGGTTATATTATTATTATTATATATTATACTTTATAATAAAAAATATTAAATATAAATATAAAATTATTATAATTAATATATTTTTATATAGAACAAATTAAATTAATATATAAAAAATATGATAGTTTGATTGATCTTTGGAGAGATTAGGAAAAAGAAAGAGATATGGAGGGGGAGACAATTCTATATAGAGAGAGATATAGATACTACCAATTGCATCTAAAGGAGGTTCAAGGATTGTGCTGATAAAAAACTATATGTATGTTAATATGTTATAGAGTATGTGTTTGTGCATGGATATGCTACAAATTCTAGTTACATGTGGCTAGACTAAACAATTAATAATAAGTGCTAAATTATGGAATAAAATAAATTTAGACAAATCTAGATTTTTTCTTTAAATAAATTAAGTATTATCTAATTATGAAATATTTGCATACAAATTTAAAACATAAACCAATGCAAATGAAAAAAGAAAGTTGTCATCAAATTGATAAAAAAAATATTGCAAATGAAAATAGAATGTTCCCGCCAGTTATCAAATCAATATTTATTTGGCTTTTATGTGATAAGTGAGATTTTGAAGGATTTTAATTGATATTTTAGAGGATTTTACCATTAAATAGTAATTGGTTTACCATTAAATGGCAACTGAAACTTGTTTTTCAATGAATCAATAATGGTTTACAAGTGTGAGACTTGTTTCAAGCTCAAATCTCACCCTATATGTAGCCTATCAGCTAATAAAGAGAGGGAAACTCAAAAGATAGAGAATGAGAGAAAGAGACAAATTTACATAGATAGTTAGAGAGAGAGAAATATTGAAAGAGAGAATAAAGAGAGATAGAGAATAAGAGGGGGGAATATAAGAGATACAAAGGAAAAGAGAGAGAAAATAGAAACTAACTTTTGATTGGTTGTTTCATATCAACAATCCAAGGATGCCATGTGTCCTTGGGGAGTTATGATCAAAGTAGCATGTCATTTGATTAAGGATATGATAATTCACCTTTAAGACCTCTTCAACGTACCCATTGCACATTTAAGGAGATAAACATAGAGAGAGAGAAAGAGAGAATACGAAAAGAAGAGAAAAGGGAGAGGGAGATAGAGATTGTAGACACTGAAAAATGTCCTGAATGATATCATGCACTCGAATCAGGAATACTAACATCATTTCCTCTCAAACCCATCCTCTTTTCGCTTAATTGATTAAATTAGATTAGCTATTTAATTAATTGCATCATGTGCATCTAGTAATCCAATTCATCAAAATTGGTTTAATTCACCCCCTTTCATGCTAACATTTCATCTCATTAAATTAAATAAATCAAACTATTTAATTTAATTCCCTAAGTCTTTGTATTTAATTAAATAACCTTGAGTTATTTAATCCTTTCCCCCTTTCATTAAATTAATTAATTTAATGAATATATCTAATTCCCCTAATTGCATGATTAAAACCTTGTTTAAATTAGCAATTGTCTAATGAATCTAACTCTCCCACTTGCAAAGGAATATCTTTTCCTCTTTTGCACAATTTAATTTAGTTTTAATTAACTTAATAGCTCTTTTTCCCTCACCCATGAATATTACAAAGAATATTCTTATTCTTTCATAATTTGAAAAAGGGATATTTTTACTTGGCTTCTTAGGAAATTTTTAACTTGTAACTTCTTAGGTGAGTTTTAACTTGTAGTTTCAAAAGAGTTAACTTTTGACCTCTTGAACAGGTCAAAAGTGTGCTTGTTTGGAAGGAATGTGAACCCTTGATTAATTCTTATCTTGCATTCTCAACCCATTGATGAGAATCCATGATCCATGCCTCCAATTTCTTCCATCCTTAACCGTTGATTAAGCTTTTTGATCTCAACCATTCATTTTTCATTTATTTTCCTATAAATAGGTCACTATTTGGAGACAAATGGATCCATCTTTCAATTGAAAACTTATGCTGTTGAAATCACTCACACTCACACTCGCACTTTGCTCACATTTAGCATAATTTTAGTTCATTTTTAGTTGCATATTAGCTCAGCTACCACTAATGGCTTCCATGCATCCATCTTAGCTTGTTTATAAATTAGGGCTTGAATATTTTAGCTTAGAATTAGCTTAGATTAGCTTAGATTTTGCATATTAAGATCATTTTTAGCATAAAATCATGTTAATTTAGTTTGCATCATTTTCAATTTAGCATAAATCATGTTTTCATCCACATATCACAACGGTTCCATCGATTCTCTTCAACACAATCAATTGAAACAAGCTCAATACCCATGGGATTGGGAAAGGGTCATCGTTTTACATCAACACGACACTAATCCCTCAATAGAATAAGTTTTAATTGATTAAAGTAGGGGTTTATAAAATCTTTCATAGTTTAACTTGATTAGTTTAATGGCTTCTATTCTAATTTACATTAGATGATTTTATTGGGACTAAGGATTAGATAGAGAAAAATAAATAAAGGAAAGAGAAAGAGAGAAGAGGAGAGAGACATCTAGATAGAGATATGTCACATAAAGAGATGGGGAGATAAAGATAAATAGAGGGAAGAAAAGATATATAAAGAGGAGATAATGAGAAACATACAAATAGAAAGAGATACAAAGAGATAGAGAGAGGTAGAGGGAGAGAGAAATAAAGATAAATAGATAGAGATATAGGGAGGGTGATTGATATATCTCTTCTTATCGCTCTCTATATCTCCCACTATCTATGTCACTCCCTCTCCCCCTCTATCTATTGATCTATCTCTCCCTCTCCCCCCTCTCTCTATCTCATTCACTCCATCTCTTCCAGCATCTCTCCTAGTCTATATTTCTATATTTATTTCTCTCTTTATCTCCCTCTCACTCCTCACTCTATCTCTTTTTATCCATATCTTTCTCTACCTATATCACTATCTCTCTATCTCTTTCACTATCCCCCTCTATCTCTTTATATAATTCCTTTCCTACGCCTCTCCCTCTCCTTATATATAATGAGCTATCTCTCCCTTTCTCTCCCATCTTTTTCTCTATCTCCCTCTCTCCCCCTCTTCTTTCTCCCCTTCTTCTACCTATCTCTCTCCCTCTCTCCCCCTCTTCTCTTTTCCTCTTCAACCTATATCTCTCCCTCTCTCCCCCTCTTCTTTATCTCTCCTCCTCTACCTATCTCTCCTTTTCTCTCCCTCCCCCTCTCTTTGCCTCCCCCCTCTCTCTATCTTTCCCCATCTCTCCCTCCCTCGCTCCCTCCCTATCCCCCTATCTATCTCTCCATATCTACCTCTCTCCCTTTCTCTTCCCATATATCTCTATCTTTCTCTTTATCTTCCCATATATCTATATCTCTCTCTTTATCTTTCTCTTTCCATATATCTCTATCTCCCCCTACTTATTTCTCCCCTTCTTTATCTCTCCCTCTCTCCATCTCTATTTACCTATTTCTGATTCTCTCTATTTGTTTATCTCTTTATCTCTCTCCCTCTCCTCCTCTCTCTATATCTCCTTATATCTCTCTCTATCACTCTATCTCACCATCTATATCTCTTTATCTCTCCCTCTCCCTCTTCCTTTATAACTATATATCTTGTCCTCTCTATCTCCCTATCTATCCCTCTACCTATATCTCTCTATTTATTTTTCTCCCTCTTCCTCTCTCACTCTATCTTCAACTGTACCTGTATTTTCCTCTCTCCCTCTTTATATCTAGACATGTATCCCTCTCTATCCATCCATCTATCTCCCTCTCTATCCCTATCTATATATATTTATCTCTTCCATCTCTATCTATCTCTCTCTCCTCTCTCTCTTTATCTCTCCCTCTCCTTCTCTCCTCTCCATATCCATTTGCTTCACCTTCTCCATCTCCATCTCCATCTCCATCTCCATCTCCATCTTCCTCTCCATCTCTATCTCCTTACCCCTCTCTCTCACACACTCTTCCCCCTCCATCTCTCCCTCTTTCTCTCCCTCTCTCCTTATTGCAAACATAGCATGAGCCTATTGGTAATGGAGCTTGATTATCTTCTTGATTCAGAGTTTTTATTTTAATCATGTTTAGATCCCTATAAGTGGATGAATAGTTTATTTAAAGCTATCACTTCTCTATTTAGACCTTTGTTGCACAAACAACATCATTTTCTAAATAGCCTACCAATTGACCTCGTTTAATACATAAATGTATGCAAAAAATAGACCAAAATTTATCCTAATTGACCTTCCACACTTCTTCGGTGTACCCATTGCACACTAAATTGTAATTGCTAGTTTTAATTTTTTTGGGAGTTGGAAGACAACGTGTATTTTAAGGGGGGAAATTTAATATCTCTCAATGATAGTGGTTGAGTTATATACATCCTCATTATTAGTACTTTTTGTAGGTCATAGTAATATTGCAATCACTTCTTCAACTCATTTTATTAATTACTTATTAACTAGCAATAACATCTTAGTGTGCAATGGGTACATTGAAGAAGTGTGGAAGGTCAATTAGGATAAATTTTGGTCTATTTTTCACATGCATTTATGCAATAAATGAGGTCAATTGGTAGGCCATTTAGAAAATGATGTTGTTTGTGCAACAAAGGTCTCAATGGAGAAGTGATAGCTTCAAATAAACTATGCATCCACTTACAAGGATCCAAACACATGATTGAAATTTAAAACCTTTGAATTAGGAAGATAATTACGCTCCATTACCAACAAGCTTGAATGTTATGTTTTTGATAAGGAGAGAGGGAGAGAGAGAGGAGAGGTAGGGATAGAAAGAGGGAGAGATAAAGGGGGAAGAGCGAGAGAGAGGGGTAAGGAGATAGATATGGAGATGGAGAAGGAGAGGGAGAGGGATATGAAGAGAAGGAGATGAGGGAGAGATAAAGAGAGGGGAGAAAGGGATAGACAGAGATGGAAGAGATAAATATATAGAGAGGGAGATATATGGTTGGATAGAGAGAGGGAGTCACATGTCTAGAGATAAAGGGGGAGAGAGGAAAATAGTGGTAGAGATGAAGATAAAGCGAGAGAGGAAGATGGAGATAAATGAATAGAGAGATATATGTAGAGGGAGAGATAAATACCAAGAGAGATAGGGAAACAAAGAGGGGGAGATAGAGAGGATGAGATAGAGATATATAGAGGGAGAGGGAGAGGGAGAGGGAGTGGGAGAGATAGAGAGATATAGATGGTGAGATAGAGTGATAAAGAGAGATATATATATAAGGAGATATAGAGAGGGGAGGAGAGGGAGAGAAAAATAAGGGGAGACAGAGAAAGGGAGAAAGATGTAGGGTGAACAAGTATTTTTTTAGTGGTGAATCTTCACCAATTGGCGAATATTAGATATCGTCCAAGTTGAAATTGGTGAATTAATTGCACCCAATAGGGTTGCCAAATCGCCCAGATATTACGAATTATTGGTCCAACGCATGTCCATTCGCCATCGATTTTTTTTTAGGCATATTTAAGTAATAAATTCACCATAACAAACTACAAGTTTCAAATGGACCAATTAATATTTTCACCTGAAATCTTGGAAGCATGTAATAAATCACCTACATATTCGCCAATACTATTAAAACAACATTATGTATCAAAACCCATTTCACCAATTAAAATTTACAAATAGTTTCTTATGAGGACCCATTTCACCAATTAAAATTTACAAATAGTTGCTTACGAGGACCCATTTCACCAATATCATTAAAAAATAATTATATTTGAGGACACATTCTGCCAATTTTCATGACATCTCCATGTTAATCGTAGAGCCATAATTGCCTTGAAAATTACAATGTATAATTGTATAATCATGCAGGATTCACCAAATTTTAATATACCATTTAAAAATCCCACGGAATTTGCCAAATATGGATTGATATAAATACAATCGAAATTGTCATTTATTCTTACACATTTTGTTTAGTTCTGAACTCTCGATTTAGAAGTTGGATTTGGAACCTTGACGTTGATCATAGGCAAGTTACAAACTTACAACACAAGCATTCCTGCATTAACTAATAGCAAGTCAGTGAAAACCTAAACTTAAAGGTGAGTGATCATTTCTTCATAGTTATAAGATTTCTTTATCTATTTTCCATTCTTGCTTCAATCTTAAAGATGATATTGAGTAGGGAATGGGATCTATATTCTTTGTCCTTAGACTAAACAAGAAGACATTTTTTCTAGCTTTTATTTGAAGTGAGAGATCAATATGTCAAGCAACAACTACAACAAGGGTAAGACTCCTCAGTGTGGTGAAGGGACTAGGAGGTCATCAAAATGCCCAAAATGTAGAGTTACCATATAGTCTTACTTTGGAATTGGCAATGTTTCTAATCCATCTTATCAAGATGGAGCTACATCATCAACTCTTCCACCAAATATTAATGAAGAAGGCATTCACAATACCTCACCACCACCGAAAGGTCAAGGTGAGATTTTCATCGAGTTAAATGAGTCAAATGAGGATGGAATATCACAGAAGATGTTCCAAGGGATACCCTGGTTAGCCAGAATGAGATAATTGTCTTGGATGATGTTGGTAGCAAGAAAAGAAAAGGCAAATAAAAAATGGGGTGCGAGTAAGAAATGACAAGGAATTTTCAGCTTGATTGGGTATCAAAGTACCCATTCATTGTAGCAGTGGAGAAAGAAAACAAAGATGAGCCTCCAATAGAATGCAAGTGTATAATTTTTAGTTGGAAATGTAAAAGAGACAAGAAGTTGTAGCTAAATCTTGACACTATAGGAAATCATAGATGAAAAGGAACAATCAGTAATACGATGGAAATCAAAAGAAGAATGTCTTCATGTTAAGTATGACATGGAATATGAAGAGCATAAGCAAAGAATGTCAAAGCTTGTTGCATGCAAATGTACAATTGAGGCCCAATTTGGAAAAGTAATAGAAGGAGAACAACTGGAAAAAACTGTTCAAATGAGGGTTGTTTTTCATATTGTGTCCAGACGGCATCCTATGATAGAATACCCAAAATATTTTAATTTATTATCTTTTTTGGGTGTTCCTCACTTTTCTAGTGCACATTGGTCAGTAAATGCTGGATGGGAATGGGCAAATTGTCTTGCTATAGTGGAAAAGCAAGATTTAAAGGAGAAAGTAAAAGAGTCAAACTTCATTGCATTATCTTTAGATGAAGTTACTGTGGTAGAATATAATACTTTTTGGGTTTGTATGCATGTGTATACTATAAAACAACATGTCTGCCAAGCTCATCTTCTTTGTGTTCATAAAATGAAGGATGGTTCAACATCAAAAAATATTTTTGAAGTACTCAAGAAATCTTTGAATGAAATTGGAGGTATGGATGACTTGACAATTGCCAAAAACTTGTGTGTAGGAGCTAATGGAGCTACAATAATGCAAGGAAATAGGACCGGTATTTGCATAAAGTTACAAACTACTTGGGCACCATACATGCTTGGAATTCATTACATGGCCCACATAATGAATTTATCATTTAGAATTATAAGCAAGTTTCCTATAGTATCAAAAGTTGAAAATATAGTATGTGAGCTTTATGCATACTTCTAGCGAAGTCTCAAATGTTTCATGGAATTTTAAAATTTTATTGAGGGAATAACAACAAGAAACAAGCTTCTCAAGGATGTTGATACGAGATGGATCTCCTTGCATGGACCAATGCAATGAGGTCTTTTAGAATATTGATCCTTGATTGGAGTAATGCAAAGCTCCTAACCTCTTACATAGGTTAAGCGATATAGAGACACTCTTGACTTTAGCTAGTCTTCTCCCCATGTTGGATGGAATGAATGATCTTGTGAAGAAAGCCCAAGAAAAAACTATGTATATTAATGAATATACCAAACTACGTAAAATTACATGCATGGCCCTCGATCATCTATATCTAGATCTAACTTCTAATAGCCCACTTTTTTTAAGCTAGCAAAAAATTACAGATTTGAATCATCATGATAATTATTTACAGTTTAATGTAAGCAGGCACTCATGTGTCTATGTACATGGATTTGAGATACCAATGTACCATTGTACGACAATCAGGCACTCTATCAGAGAAGTACCTATTACAAAGGAAGATTTTAATGACATTGTTAAATCTATTAGTGATAATTTGAAGGAAATTGCAAAATCTCTTGCCTCAGAGATTTATAATAGATTCCCTTGAGATGAAATACTTGAAGCCATGGGTAGTGTGTATCCTCAATTTTGGATTCAAGGCAACCAAGATAGCACAAGCTATTTTCATAATAAAGTAAATATCTTGGTCAAACACTTTTTGAAGTGTAAAATACAATGAGCAAACAATAAAAGGAATTGTAAATGGAGATAAGCTTAGAAAACAATGTAAGCATTTTTCAAGCAGTATGTGTTGGAGTATGGACAGACACTAAGAGGGGGGGAATCAGTGTCTGATAGACAGACCTAAAAATTTAAACCTTTTTAAGCTTTGACAAAGACTTTTAATTCATATAACCTTTCTATTGATAACAAAGAAGAGTAATCACTTTGAGAGCATTCATGAAAATAGGTAAACAAAGGTATGACAACATTAACTTGGTTTATTCAAACAACTTACACCATTATAATTTGTGTGAGATATCTTGCACTTGCAAAATATGTGATTGGCATTGTTTAACAATCAGAGCATGATGAAAAAAATAGGTACAACTCATAAGACTATGTACATGAGAACTAACATTATTGAATCACTTTAAGACCACCAAATTTCAATGTTGCTTTATGAGACACTACAACAACTATGTAACAGAATAATATATGATAAGCATTAAAACAACAAACAACTTTCATTATGACAGATTGAAACATAACAATCTTGAACTATGAGTCAATGAAAGAACATGTGATACATGATAGACTAAATGTTTTTCATCACAACATGCAAAGCATGTTTGCTTAATCAGAGCTTTTAAACCAGTTTGCAACATATGACTATGAAAGTACTTGTAACAACATAATACATTAACATTGCAAAAATAAGAACTGATAATAGGCATTAATGCATTTGATAACTTATGAAAATCAGATAGATGTGAAAAATAATCACACAAGGACTCATCACATAACACATAATCACATCAAAGAAATGAGACCACAAAGCAAATAATTTGACGAGTGGAAAACCCTCTAGGGGTAGAAAAACCACTCCAAAAATGATGCCTCACTAGCTTAAACTCAAAAAATCATTGTTTGCAGTGCCTCACTGGCATAATTCAGAGCACCCACTCTAGGAGCACCAACCCCTTATACATTTAGGAACACCCATTCCAAGGAGCACCAACCCCTTCTACAAAAATCGAAATAATAGAAATATCAGAGGGTTTCTATGTTTCAATTCAATCCACACACTTCTTCCATACTAATACATCAAATATCCTAAAGATTCATTTTTGAATCTCTAAAATAAAAGATATACCAGTTAAACACTTTGCACCATATTTACAAGATTTTCAATTACAGAATTTGTGCACTAATCTCTTAAAAAATGGCAACACAAAAACAATAATCAACCTTTTTTTTATACACATATGTTCTCATGAAATTCCATCGAAGTTTCTAGATTGGAATAACTATTTTTCTTCAACTAAATGCAACAACCCTTTATTTTTTTGCAAAGGAGTAATCAAGGGTTTTAAAAAACATTAATCACTGAATCTTCATAACTAAATGATTTAACAAAAAATACTCAAAGCTCGTATAAAATGATTTTTTTAATACTTGTTTATGGAGGAATGAAAATAAACAAATACTAGAAGAACCGTTTCAAAACTATCTAGCTGAAGTCCTCCATTTATGAGCTTTGCCTCTTCTTTTTCAACTTCCTCATTCAAACATTTTAGTAGAAATCTACAATCTCAACTTCATAGTGGCGGCTAGGGTTCCAAACCCTAAACTTCATCATAATGAAACATCCAAAGATACAACTTTCTATTTCAAAGAGCTTTCAAAAGAATATAATCATTTGAAATCTGAACATCATAATTCCTTTGAATCTATTGTCCATGAAATAAATCATTAACTCATGATGGTTGTCGATTACTTGTGACATCCAAGTGACTTTAAACAAAGTAAAAAACTTTATATTCATAACACCTGATGTCATATGTTTAATATGACTGAAACATAAACATCAAACCAATATCTTACTCAAGCTTTTAAAACTTCAATATGCCTGACTCCTCAATGTTTACCATGCTCGAAAAGGACCTTTTATTGCTATGTGATAAGATCTTTTAAGTGCCTGATGCCTATACAAAATTTGAACACTACCATGTGACTTTATTCAAAGTCAATTTCAATTTGAGTGCAAAGTGGCCGATAGGTTAAGGTCACCAATATCATAAGCTCAAATAAAATCGACAAGGTTTAGATTAAATGCAAACCAAAATAATCTTTAATCACCTTTTGATGTCGACTATGTCCACATAGTGGTGTCCTTTTTTTAATATCAATGACAAAATTATAGTGTCAAACTCGTATGCCAAAAAAATAGAATAATACCAAACCAATATTCCATGAAATATATAAATGTGCATAATCAACACATTCAATCACATTAAAATGTGATAATCAAGACCAAAAATGTGGAGTCCTTATGCACCTGAAAGTGAATGTTTTGACCCTTGAAGATATAATACACATTTGAAAAAAATTAGATATTGTCACCTAATCAAACTAAACCTGTCAAAGATGATATGATAACCTATTGAATATAAACTAAAACTTGAAAGTGCATGCAATGAAGCAAATGAATTCCCTATCAAAATGAACACCATGTCAAATATTAGTATCAACATGTACATGTATCAAAATCTGAAACTTGTAACTGCATGCCATGTAAAGACAATGTAAATCAACTGTAATCATCATGTGCCACCAAAATCATCATGTAAATATGTCATGTGCTAGCCATGAACCATGTGAATCACCATGTGAACCAACTGTAACATGTAATTGCAAATCATATATCAATCTGCATCCTGTCAACATCCATCAAACATATCATCATAATCCTTTAACTATGTAATTGCATAATACCAACCATGTGAATTTGCATAACATGCATTCATCAGACTAATAATCCAAAGAATAAAACTAGTGATAACATGAATCCCATAAAATAGTTTTGGCATCAAGGACAAACTAACACTTCAACAACTGAAAGCCAACAAACTCCCCCTTTGTCCTTGATGGCAAAACACATATCATCTCTCCCCCTTTTTGCCTCAATGACAAAGAATGAAAGAAGAGAATGTGAGATGGCATGAATATAAACAACTAAAAGCAACCAATACAATAACCATCTAGAAGGAGAAATCAAAAATCAAAGACTATCAACATATCATTACTTCAATCAAATAACTATGTGTCATATATCTCCTTGTGTTACATGAGCAATCATAATACTTTTGCATCCATAATACTCAAAGAACCCGTCTGCACCAAATACCAATTGTATAAACAATGTTACCAACATGAATAACCATGTACCAAGGCATCAACTATGACAACACTAAAGGTATTATGAGCTTCTCCCCCTAATTGAGATAACAAAGCAAACGAGATTCTCATAGGAAATCTCTATCAAGCGTAGTACTATCATAAAACATGGTACTATCACAATGTCACAAGCATTTACACAAGCTTAAAAGAAAATCTCAAGATACTCTTTCCAATTAGCCTTTCTCCCCCTTTGTCACTTACTCTTAACAACATAGGATCATTTATTATGCTACTTCCTCTGTCAATAACAATTTCAACACTGGTGTCAAGATGCTAATATGACTTTATGTGACTGAGGACTCCTGCAATCTATTCCACTCTTGACCAAGGAAAGAAACACCAATACATTTTATAGGCATATTATTGTTCTAATCCATTTACCATGCTTCAAGGAAGATACCAAAAATCCAACATATATCAAGCATGATACAAGTATTTACACCAAGGATATTATAACACTGTCACAAATAAATTACAATTATAGTCTCAGAAAAACTACTACTCATACATGACTATCATGGCCATACCAAATTCAAACTCTATCATGCAACAATACCTTTTAAAAACACACTGTCACCTTCTTCTTCATATATTTACTAGGACACTGACAACTACACCAATATTAGAATACAGAAGCACAACATGAGCACTGTCCTAAGACAAAGACTCAACTGCAACCATTCCCTCTATGACCAAACCTATACTCTGCACTCTCCCCCAAGAAATATTATCCATAAGAAACTATTGACAGGAAAAAATAACTCTGCAAACACACCCATGAATCTTTGACAATATACAAAATCACATTGTCCTTTTCCAAAAAAAAACTGTCCACTATACTACCCAAAGTAACTGTGAGATAAAGCATTATACTGCCAATATACTGTCAGCTAATCTCACTATTATCAAGATACATTGTCAAAACACAAACCACTATTCTCATTGTCACTCTTACAAGGTCCACTGAACAAGCAATGTTCATGAATCCCATGAATCTTGATAATATGCAAGATCGTATTTGTTAAGAAGGACAATGCATATACTATTATCATTAGCAATATTTATCACATGCAAATACACCATTCACTATGCTAAGAGTTCCTTCTAACTTTTTATTTGCATGTGATAAATGTTGTTGATGATAATGGTATATGCATGTGATAATAAATGTCATCAAACTGAACCAAAATAATAGAATAATACCAAACCAATATGCCATGAAATATATAAATGTGCATAATCAACACATTCAATCACACTAAAATGTGATAATCAAGACCAAAAATGTGGAGTCCTTATTCACTTGAAAATGAATGTTTTGACCCCTGAAGATATAATAGACATCTAAAAAACAAATTAGATATTGTCACTTGATCAAATTGAACCCATCAAAGATGATATGATAACCTGCTGAATATAAACTTAAACTTGAAAGTGCATGCCATGAAGCAAATGCATGCCCTGTCACAATGAACACCATGTCAAATATTAGTATCGACATGTACATGTATCAAAACTTGAAACCTATAACTACAGGCCATGTAAAGACCATGTAAATCAACTGTAATCATCATGTGCCACCAAGATCATCATGTAAATGTGTCATGTGTCAGCCATGAACCATGTGAACCAACTGTAACATGTAACTGTAAATCATATATCAATCTGCATCCTGTCAACATCCATCAAGCATATCATCAAGCATATCATCACAATCCTTTAACCGCGTAACTACATAATACCAACCATGTGAATCTGCATAACATGCATTCATCAGGCTAAGAATCCAAAGAATAGAACCAGTGATAACATGAATCCCATAAAATAGTTTTGGCATCAAGGACAAACTAACACTTCAACAACTGAAAGCCAACAATATGATGAACTAGTTTGATTCCATGGAGAAGCCCTTTGAACTGAGATCAATAACAAAGGATTGGACAACCTTAGGTTGGAGTGAAATATTGTGTAGTTCGATATTAAAATATTTCAAAATTGTTGATTTATGTTAAACAATGATATTGGGGTCAGTGGAGGATGAGAGAATTTTTAGTTCATTGCATTTTTGAAATCGAAGATAAGAAACAAACTAGACAGGAATTTGGAAAATTTCTTGAGGGTGAAAGGAACTGTATATAATGTCAAAACTTTTCCTTTTGAAAGGGCACTCACAATTTGGAGGTCCATATACAAAACAAGAGGGTTGTGCAACACTTCAAATGTTGGTAGTGGTGGCACTAGCAGTGGGACAAATGGCAGTGACACAATGAATGTTGAATTTGAGACGTAGGACAAAGAAAATGAAGACCAGACTTAGAATCTAGACAACTCTTTTACTTTATCTCAAGTTGTTTGAGGACCCTAACTTGATTTAGGAAATGGAAGTGAATCAACAGTTTTTAGGTATTTATATTGCACTTCATGAATCATATTCCAAATTGTAGTTGATGATATTTTATACTGTATTCCATGAAATTGTGAATCATCACACTTCATGATATTTTATTTTATATTGCACTTCATGAATCATATTCCAAACTGTAGTTGATGATATTTTATATTGTATTCCATGAAATTGTGACATTTTATATTTTATACTGCATTCCATGATATTAAATTTGATATGTGATTCTGCATTATTTTTTCACGGTTTATGAATTATTGTGATCAATGCCTCATCCACAACTAAGTCAAAAAAATGAAATATACGTCTCCACATACAAAGAAACATTTAGTGAGGAGGAGATAAATTGAAAATGACAAGAAGTGGTTGAGGCAATAAACCAAAACCATAAAGCCATGGTCATAGAGGAAGAAGATGGTGAGGAAGACATAAATGATGAAGAACTTTTTCAGCATTCCAACAATCCCAATGTACTCAATCTCATGGACAAATTGTTGCAAAAAGATCCAAACTCTTACTTCTTCAAGTTAGCACAAAGTGGTGCTAAATTACCCTTGGAATTTAACGTAGAAGCACTTAAGGATCCTAATCTTATTCCCTTAGGGGATAATTCAGTTGTGAGGAAAATATCCAAACCCATGGAGGTTCCAAACATACCACTTATATTCTCACAAAACAACAATCAACCAAAGGAAAATCCTTTGCTTCAAAAACCATCACAAATTGAACAAGCAAAAACCTTTCAATAGTATCAAGGAGGTTTGTATCAAAACATACCACAAGGAAACCATCCTCCACTAGGACAATACATGTCTCGAGGCACTTCATACATTGACCCTTCACAAAACATGCAAATTCAACTAGGACAACTTACAAATCAATACCACCAACAAGGTGTGCCATAGGGCCCCCTTCCAAATTCATCCTACCAACAAGGTGTGTCGTAGGGCCCCCTCCCAAATTCATCCTACCAACAAGGTGTGCCACAGGGCCCCCCTCCAAATTTGTCCTACCAATAAGGTGTGCCATAGGGCCCCCTTCCAGATTCATCCTACCAACAAGGTGTGCCATAGGGCCCCCATCCAAATGTATCCTACCAACAAGGTGTGTCATAGGGCGCCCTTCCAAATTCATCCTACCAACAAGGTGTTCCACAAGGCCCCCTTCCAAATTTTTCCTATCAACAAGGTGTGCCACAAGGTCCCCTTCCAAATTCATCCTACCAACAAGGTGTGCCATAGGGCCTCCTTCCAAATTCGTCCTACTAACAAGGTGTACCACATGGAACCCTTCCAAATTCATCCTACCAACAAGGTGTGCCACAGGTCCCCCTTCCAAATCTGTACCACCAACAAGGCGTGCCATAGGGTACCCTTCCCAATTCATCCTATCAACAAGGTATCTTGCCAATGCATCAACAGGGTAGCCTTCATTACAATTCATTCCATCAACACGAAGTTAACCCTCCTTCCCATCAATAAGGAGCTAACAATTCTTATATTCAACAAGGAGCTAATCCTACTTACACTCAAAACAATTAACAAGTTCTCGTACCTCAAATACCTTTGTGGATGGAAAGTTCTTCTCTCTAGATTTTCAACAATATCTCATTTTTGTAACATGTCTAATTGAGAAATGACAATGGCTTTGCAACGACTAAGCGGGAACAGGAGCGGGAAGCCAAATTTGAAAATTTTGGGTGTCGACGATGGTGATGAGCCGAATCTTGATGATGATGGTTGGCTCCTTTGGCTTGATGTGCGTGGTTTTTTGGCTGCTCGCATCCTTGGGCAGTTCTTTATTGATGTTGTGGTGGTTTTTGGTGCTCCCAGACCTATGTGGTGGTGTCTCTTATGTGGGACTGTTTCTCAGGGCGACGATGTCCTTTGTGGGCAAGCTTCGTATGTTTTCTTTGATGGCTCTTGGGTGGGATGGGCATTTCTACTGGTTGTGGTTGACCCTGTCTTCATGGGCCTGAGTGTGGGCTCGACTTCTCTCTCTGTTTGGGGTTGGGTTTGTAGCCTTCCCCTCTGTTCCTGGTTTGTGACTCCTGCTGTGGGTGTGCAAAATGTTTTTGCCTCTAGCCCTATGTGGGTTAGGTGTCTTTGGGTGCCTTCATTGTGGAGGTTTTCTTCAGTTGTGTGGGCCCCCCCCGGGTCTCTGATGGTGTGTGTAGTTGGCCTTGCACTGGCTATTGGTTATTGTGCTGGATGGGTGGCTTGAGTGTGTCTCCTCTGCTCTGGTGGCTGATGTTGGTTGTTCTTCGGCCTTTGTGTCTGGTGTTGGGTTTTTGTAGAAGTTTGTTGATGGGGGTTGTAATTGTGTGGAATGGAGGGTTTGCTTTTGTGGCTCCTCTCTTAGTGTGTGGCTGTGGTTGTGTGCTCCGATTGGTGTACTTTTTTCTGTGTTTGGTTGTTGTGGGGGTCCTTTTACTGACCACTGGTTCTTTATTGGGGCCTAGTTTGGTTAGTTGGTCCCTTATGATAATGTTTTGGTGGAAGCCAGTGGGGTTTTCAGTGGTTCTCTTCTCGGGTCTTGTTTGGTTGGCCCAGTCTTGGGGTTTTTCTCCTTGCAATACATTCCCTATGCCATTTATGCCACTGGATATTTTGTTTCTCCTTCCTACTATCACTGGTCTCGACCATTCTCTTCAGCTGGCTTCTTTTGAGGTGGAGTCTACTTCTATTGAGGGGAATCCCACTCCTATTGAGGTGGATTTGGTGGCTGTTTTGATGGCAAAGTGTTTTTTCCTCTCTTATGAGTTCCTATTAAGGTGGTTCTTGTTAGTGCAGGTGCGTGGTGACTCTAGTTTGGAAGGTTTCCATTTTATCCTCTCCTATAGAGGGGAGCCCGCTCCTTTTGAGGTGGATCTTGGTTTGGTTTTACTGGTGGGTGGGTGCTGCAAGTTGACCAATGTTGTTCGTTGTTCTATTTTATTATCCTTCTTTGGTGAGCCTTCCTTTTGTGGCTGGTTGATTGATGTTGGGATGGCTTGCTTTGGCTTAGTTGTTGCTAGATATGCTTCTATTTTAGTGGAACCCTCTCCATTAGAGGTGTTTCCTAGTTGGTCAGCGTTGTTTGGAATTTGGTTATCTGCTGGTGAGGGTGTTTTTTCCCTCTTTGTTGATAAGAATTTGGTGGGCTTTGTTCTTGCTAATTTGAGCAGAAAGTTTGCTGTTGACCAACTGTTACAAGTGTTTAATGGCTTGGTTGATCCTGGTTGTCAACAGGGTTTGATAAGTGGTGGGTGGTTCCATGACTCTGAAAGTTGCTATGCAACTTTGTATGATTCTTACCAGTCTCTGGGTAAGAATTTGTTAGGCTCTCTATTGTTTGATTCAATCAGAAGGTCTGTTGTAGCCCATCTGTGGTAGGTGTTTAGTGGCTTGGTGGTTTCAGGCAATCTCTTGGTCCTGCAATGTCGTGAATTTTCTAGTTCTATAGGACTGATTTTTTTCCTATGTGGTTAGTTACTCTTGGTTATGGTTCCAAGTTTGGGTTGCTAGTTGGTCTTTAACTCAAGACTATTGTTGGTCCTGAGTGTGTTGTTGCTCCTGGTCACTATTGGCTAGGTGTTGTTTGTGTCTTTGTTGTTCTTCCATGGTGTTTCTGTTGGTGGTGTTTATTTGGCACTGTCTATGTGCTGTAAAAGGTTCTTGGTCCTTTCAAAACCTTGCTTACCATTTCAAAAACAATACCCAACATACGACCAAACAAACATGCTAGAACAGGACTTTCAGACAGTTTGTTGCAGGGGATAAAGTCTTCTTGAGGGTTAAGCCTCATAAGAGCTCTATCTCATTTGGGAAATCATCAAAGTTGGCACCAAGATTTGTGGGACCATTTGATGTACTAGAAGTTATTAATCCAATTGCATATAGACTAGCGTTACCACTTGCTCTTGCTCGACTCCATAATGTTTTCCATGTTTCTTTGTTGAAACCTTATCATCGTGATGCATCTCATATTCTTGATTGGCGTTCATTACAAGTACAAGATCCAAGGGTGGTGCTAGTGGAGCCCATCTGAATCCTAGAAAGGCATAGCATTAAGTTGTGTAATAGAGATAGTACCCAGTATAAGGTCCAGTGGGACCAGTATACTGAGGACAGTGCTACATGGGAGGATTCTGAGATGATAGACCATCATTTTCCTCATTTGCTTTCGTAGATTAGCATTTGTTTTGTGCGAAGATACTTGATACTCTGGTTTTTGATTCACATGTTATGAACTTAGATAGCGTGGATGCTACTATAATTGCTTATGTCTATGTTGGAGAACTATGTTGTTAGTTACTATTTCATTATGCTTGATTGAGATATTATCCTTTACCTACTGAGACACTATGTTATTGATTGAGATAGTATGTTCTTATGATGATGATGATGTTATGCTTATTGAATGACTAATAAGACATCGAGATGATGTCTCTTCCAAGAGGGGAAGGATGTCACGTATAGATTTTCATTGACTTATTTAAATGCAAGTATTAATTACTACGTCAAGATTTAGATAGAAATTAAATGATTATTTAATGATGGTTAAATTGAAATTGAAATTGAAATTCAAGTATTATGATTTGAATTATATTTATATTTATTTCAGGGTTTGTCATTACTGATGATAAATCGAGTGCAAGTGAACGCAGGAACAGGTGAACGTGATTGAAGACGAGAACAACGATTAGGTAGAGTTGTTTAGTCGATTGACGTTTACGAATAGATGGGATCTCACACACTCACATAGATGAATATTTCAATGTATTACGTGTATATCATGCTTGCGAATTAAAATTTTAGTTTTAATGTGATTTCTCAAAAATTGCGAAAACGGATGTGATTTAAATGATGATTTTGTTAAATTTGATGAAATTTAACTTAAATTAAATAATTAAATTGCTAGTTCAAATATTCTATTACTTTTTGGAAATATTAAATTTGAAATTTAGAAATTTAAATGCAATAGATTGAATTTCAAAATTTGATTAAAAGATAATTATTTAAAGTGTTTTGAAATTAAGTGCTTTTTAATTTTGAAATTATGAAAAGAATGTATTTTAAAATTTTGAAATTGAATTAAAATCTTAAGATAGCTAAATGAGAAATTTAAATCAAAACTCACGTACACTTTGTTAGTGCATTCAAAATTTGATCTTCAGTTAAACATGAGCAAGAAAATATCTTAAATTATCAAGACTTGGTGTTTGCATTTCAAACTATAGATCAATGAGTAAATGGTGGATCTCATTTCTTGTGGAGATCAATGCATGAAAAAGGATATATACAGATGAAAAATCTGAAATTGACATAGACAAATTTTTTGGAAATTGGGAAAACATAACACAAATCCGTTTTTTTAGCTTATCAGACATTGTTCTTATTTTTCCATACACTAAAAATTGTGAGAGAGGTGAGTAGGACAGACAGAGTAGGAATTTTGAATTTGAAAGGAGAAGACCATTCTCCAATTTGCTTGCAGTCTCCAAGGTAGCCAGAGGCATCTAAAGGCAGGGAGAAACCCACGCCCTCCTCACACTCTCCACGCACAGGGAAGGTAGGAGCTTAGGAGAAGGTGCGACGAGAGGAAGGCACACACAACCTCTCCCCATACACATCAAACTCCCCTCTCTCACACCTACGCACCAAGGAGAGGGCGCACAACCTACAATAAGCAAGAGAGCAGGGGATGTAAAGAAAAAAAAAGACACCTCACAGTAGGTAAATACACTTCCACATAGAACTCACACCCACGCAGCCAGGAAGAGGAAAAATAGCAGAAAGAAAGAGTAGCAGGAGAGAAAAGAACAAAAGTTTCAAGAAAACATTTCCAGAATTCGTGATTTACTAGGTAGGATTCTTAGAATAGATTTTACATTAGATCTTTTAAATTCTATCTCTAAATTTAGGAAGTGAGTATTAAAAATTTAATGGAAATATTGAATGATTAAATTAGGAAAAATAAATTTATAGATTGTTGCAAAGCTATTCTTTTAAAATTTTATTTAACTATAAACAAATCAGACTGAAATTATTTTTCCAGAATGTTAAGACAAATTGAGAGACAAAGATTTTAGGAGAAATCTTCGATTAAATTCTTGAAATATTAATATTGATCAAATTTAGGAATAAACTCAAAACATAAAACAAGTTTTAAATTTAGAATCAGAAACATATTAAACAAAGACTTTGTTGTTTTTGCTGAGAATTTTGGAAATACTGATTTGAAATCATGCATTAAACAGAGAAATGAATTTTAGGAGAATCTATTAAATCTTGAAACGATATTTATCATTTTAGAAAATTAAACGATTATGAACAGAAAATAGATATATTTTGCTGACTAAAAATAATGCTTGAAAACTGAAAATAATAAGATAGAATCAAACTTCAAATTTTAACACTATTCTTGAAACGGAAATTATTGAAACTTGAAAATCTCATCTTTCAACGAAACTGTCAAAATTGAAACAAATAGAGAAGTTATTTTTTTTTAATTAATGAACGATTATTATTTAATATCTGCGAATATATTAAACTGAAAATAAAACATTTAAAACTTTAAATTTGATTTATTTGAAAACCTCCAGAACGATATTGAAACAACATTAATTAATGAGAGTATGAACGAATGAATGTGTACTCTTTTAATTTATGTTTTTATATGTAATTATTTAACATACTGGAGTTACACCTTCATTTAAAAATGTTATTGATTATTTAATACTCAATTAAAAATATTGACTTTATGACTTTTACAAATTTGAACAATGGAAAGAAGCTCTTTTTATACTATTTTGTGTTAAAAAAAAGTTTCTAGTTTGATGTTTTAAAAGATTGCAAAAGACTATATTTGACTATTTAGACCATGCATCAATGATAGATAATTCTGCATGTTATGTTTTTGGGAAAGTTACCTTCCGGGATGGGTGTCGAATATGGGTAAATAGAGAGTGTAGTTTTTCTTTTCCAAAACTGCTTTTATTGTCGTGCATGACATTTTACTTGGCCAAGTAATTTTTGTACCATTGAAACAGATGGATTATTGAACTCTCTACTATATCCTAGTACCAAACTTGCTTATTTCTTAAATGAATTAGAAAAATGAAAATGCTTGTGGTTTACTAGTAGTACTAGGCATGCACCAGATTCCATCTTGCTCGTAGACTGCTTTTTGCTAAGCAATTCGTACAGGGTCAGGTATTTCTTGATTGAATAAGAAATTTCGGGGAAGCGTAAGCTTCGAGGTTGGGCAGAAAAAGTGCATGATCCTTGTTCTTGTCTTCTTATTGAAGATTTGTTTTTGGATGGAAGATCAACAAACTGCATCTTCTTTTATGCTTTATTATTCTTGATATATGTAATGACGAGCTTATGGCGACTAAATGCCTAAGTCTCGAATTGTAATTGATATTATTATCACTCATTGTATTTATAACTGAAATTGTGTAATTCGACACTTGTAAGATTTAGACTGAATTGTAATGAAATTATCTTATCGACTTTTATGTCATTGTTGTGTAATCGACTAGTTCTTTGATGTCTAAATGAATGGAAAGATGACTTTATTTTGAATATAATGGATCTTATTTAAAGTAATTGTCAAAGCTAGGGGAGTCATCAAGTTGAACTCACCAAAGGACAATCCTTCTAGTTCAAATGATAAACCTAGAATTTGGGCCAAAAACAAGAATGTTACGAACGTTGGGGTAGTAGATGCTAGAGTTGTATGGAACACACCAAATCCTAACATAAACAAAACAAACCACAATTTTCTCAAACAAACTATGTTCCCAAAAATACACCTAACAATCAACTTAGCTATCCCCAAAACAACCACGATGTTAACCAACAAACGAATTAGGGAGGACATCAAAGACAATACGATCAACTAAGGAAATAATTTGATGCATTGGGAGAATCACTAGAGGTAGTCATGCATAAACTAGTGCAATAAAATATCATCAAATTTAATGACCACCCTATTGTGAGGATCCGATCTTCAAATCACCATGGTTTAATGAGAAATACCTATGTGAGATCTACAAAATCAAGGGACACACAACAAAAAATTGCATGAGACTCGAGCACATAATACAAGACCTGGTCAACAAAGGAGAAGTAGATGTTGAACATCATCTCGAAAACAAGGACCTCTAGATATACACAAACCCAATTCCAAACCACGCTATAAGGAATGATAAGGGGAAGGAACAAGACTACTATAATGCCAATTACACATACATGACAGTTCTAGGTACCCTTTCTCAAGCATATGATAATAGGGTAGATGTAGTGACTATATGAGGTGGAGACAATGATTGCAACATAACTACCTATCAAGGGAGAGTTACAATATAGTGAGCCCCATCTAAACCCATAGTTAAGATATCAAATAACTATAGCATGGTGGAGTAGCTGGAGAAAACTCTCGCTTTAATCTCAATCCTAGAACTGCTAAAACTATCACCCACACACAAAGAAATAGTAGAGAAGGTATTAGAAGAATTGGTCCCCGATGACATCAATCTGGATTAGTTCCAAGCCATGGTTGGAAGGATCTCAGCTAATAACAACTGTCTTTTTCTAAAAAATACTTTTCGCAAAGGTCATTCCATAATCAAGCCCTCTACATAGAGGTTGGCATACATAAAAATTAGGTAAAAAGAGTGTTGATAGATAATGGTGCAATTTTGAACATTTGTACCTTAAAATTCATCAAATAGCTGGGGTATTTTGATGATGTGATAGACAAAGGAAAGAGCATCACTATAAGGGCCTATGACGACTTGGAAAGGAATTCAAAAGTAACCATCAGGCTTCCTATGCAAATAGGACCAACCACAATGGAAACAAATTTTCAAGTACTTAACCTTGAATTACCCTACAGTCTCCTTCTAGGATGACCTTGGATTCACACACACAAAGTGGTTCCTTCAACCTTTCACCAATTTCCAAAGTTTCCTCATGATGGAAAATAGGTTACGCTATATGGTGATCCTAAACCATTTCATTACTATGCAAAGTTGGAAGAAAAATATAACAAAATCCAACGTATACCTAGCAATGACATATCTTTCCACTCATTCTCATATATTGACCCTTCAACTCTACCATCAAGTTCAGCTAAAGCCACATCATCTAAACCACCATAAACTAAGACCAAGTTCCAAGTACTTGACAAAGGTAATCAAAATTACCATTTCAATAAATCATTGTGTATTGGAATGCTTCCCCCTACACTTAAAGTTTATGGAGGACACAAGGAGATCGAGTATGTTCAAAAGGTGAGAATGATAGCTAAACCCACAATCTTTAGTAAGTGGTAGGATATGAAGGACAAAGATATATTCAAAGAATATTTATCGTCCATGATTTACAAAGAGGACCAAGATGAACCAGAATAGGCACAAACTCTTCTCATTGATCCTAACATTAAAGGCTATCGGTTAGTCAAGCAAATGGGATATACTAGAATTGGTGGCCTTGGGCTACAAAACAAGGCCGATGGGAGCCTAGCATAGCGAAACAAAGAAAGAAAAATATGGGACTAGGTTATGAGCCAAAATACGTGGTCACTCCAAATAACATATGAATCTCTTTTAAGAAATAAGAAACTTCTGCTAGTATTAAGGCATTGGATATCTATTGAATATCATGAACAATGATTTAGCCATCAAAGAATTATTCAACAACTTTAGCATTGATAGGTTCCCTCTAAAATATATCAAAACCATTCCTAATATATACTATCATTGTGAAATGAACTCTAACGAGTATGAATGGGATTCTCCCCCCTTCATCACTGGATACAATTCCCCCACTTCTAGCAATGATGACCTAGACACCCAATGGGAAAAGGACACCAAATCCATACTAACCATCTCCACAACCTTTGTAAGATTTTTGGATAATGATGATAGCTTACCCCTCTACTACCCACAATTGATAGATTGGGATCAACAACAACATACACCTATTTTGGATCACTTCCATAACGATGAGGAAATCATAGAGTTCATGGGACTTTGAATAGATGTACCAGCAGGAGATCACAAAGTAGAGTTCATCGTGGAGCTCGAACAAGGAGCCTACTTCAGTGGGGATATTGTGTCCTTTAGTCACAAAAATGAAAAAGAAAATATCAAAGTGGATCCCCTAGAGAAAACCACAATGTGGCTCTATTAGATCCTAAAAAGAATAAAATAAAGGAAAAATCTGAAGGTGAAAACCTCCTTGAGGCACCCAAGGATGGAGGATTCAATCTCCCTATACTCTAACATCAAGAGAGATCAACACTCTTACTAGAAGAAACAAAACCCATCAATGTGAGAACCCAAAGATCACATACCATGCATCATCGCTTGATCCTGAAGAGAAAGAAAACTTCACAACATGCATCAACGACAAGAAAGTAAACTTTGTGTGGACCTATGTAGATATGCCTGGTCTAGATCCAACACTATTGGTACATAATTTGGCTGTCTCCCCTAGAGAAAAAACTATCAAATAGAAACTCAAAAAATGCATCATCAAATAAAATTCTTGGTAAAGTTAGAACTAAAGAAGTTACTAGACATGGGCTTCATCAGATCCATCGATTATCCACAATGGATATCAAATATAGTACCAGTGTCAAAGCCCACTAGTGGCTTAAGGATCTACATGGACTTCAAAGACTTGAACAAGGCCTATCTAAAGGACGACTTCCCCCTTCCAAGTATTGACATGCTTGTAGATCTAACAGCTAGGCACGAAATGCTTTCCTTAATGGATGGTTTCTTTGGGTATAACCAAATAAAAATATCTCCAAATGATTAGCATAAAATGACGTTTACTTGTGCATGGAGTACTTTCTGCTGGAATGTCATGCCATTTGGCCTGAAAAATGTAGGAGAAAAATATCAATGAGCAATGACGACAATCTTCCATGACATGCTACATACCATTATGGAAGACTACATGGATGAAATTCTAGAAAAGTCTATTAAAAGGGAAGATCACTTGGAAAATTTGGAAAGGGTGTGTGATAGAATGGAGCAGTACAACTTAAGACTAAATCTAAAAAATTGTGTATTTAGAGTAACATCTAGAAAATTGCTTGTATACATAGTCTCAAGAAGGGGAATTAAAGTGGATCTTGCACAAGTGAAAGCCATACTAGAAATACCTCCACCAAAGAAATTAAAATAGTTGAGAAGTTTACAAGGGAAGCTCCAATCTATCAGGCGATTCATCACACAAATAGCAGAAAAATGTCACACCTTTACCCATCTCCTACATAAAGATGCCATATTCAAATGGGATGGGAGATGCGACCAAACATTCTAGTAAGTCAATGAATACCTACTGACTCCTCCTGTACTGATGCTACCTATTCCAAATAAAGGAATGATACTCTATGTGTCTACAAATCAAGTAGTGTTGGGAGCTCTCCTAACATAGATAGATGATAACAATAAAGAAAGAGCAGTCTACTACATTGGCCGAACACTGGTGGGCTATGAGTTGAAATACTTTCTCATAGAAAGATCATGTATCTCAATCATATTTGTGACACAAAATTTGAGACACTATATCTTAAATAGACAAGTAAAGTTGATTTCAAAAGTAGACCCACTAAAATACCTATTAGCGAAGGTGACTCTAACAAGAAAAATTGCTAAGTGGGTAATGAATCTAAGTGAGTTCAACACATAGTATGTGGATAGGAGAGCTATCAAGGGACAAAGCATAGCAGACCAGCTAGTCGAAGCACCAATAGATGACCACAAGCCTCTCACAGTGGACTTCCTAGATGAAAGTATCTTCATGACATAATAGACAAGCCATTGGACTTTGTACTTTAACGGGCCCCACACTCAACATGGCTCTTGAGCAGGCATTCTATTTCTCACACCACAAGGAGATAGTATACCCAAGGCATACAAGATCGCTTTTCCATACATAAATAATATCTCAGAGTATGAAGCCTTAACCATAGGGCTCAAAATGGCTATTGAATGGAAAATAAAAGAGCTACATGTCTTCAGAGACTCTCAACTGGAGATCCGACATGTGAATGATGAGTACCAAACCAAGGATGACAAGTTGATGTCGTACAAGAGGATGGTGGATAGATTCAAGGAATATTTTTTTTCAATAACCTTTGAACAAATTCGTTAGATCAACAATAGAGCAGCCGATGCAATGGCAACAATAGGCTCACTCCTTGATATTCCACAAAATGTTCCTAAGTACAAGTTCCTCATGGAACAACTTCTCATACCTGCATTCGACATCCTAGAATGAGAACTAGTATGTGTTGTTGTTGGTCCTAACTCCCCATGGTACCAAGAAACATTTGAATACATCTAGTATGGTATCATACCACTTGACCTAATGACCACTTAGAAGAAAAACTTCACCTATAGAACTTCTCACTTTCCAATCCAAGGTGATACCCTATACTGTCATAGTTTAGATGGTATGCTACTCCTATGTCTTAACACAAAAAAAGCACAAATGACCTTACAAGAGGTACAAAAAGGTGTTTGATGGTCCCTCTCTAGTGGACCTAACCTAGTCCAAAAACTGCTTAGAATGGGGTATTATTGGCCCTCCATGGAAAAGGAGTGCATTCATTATTTTAGAAAGTGCCCACAATTCCAGCAACACAGTGACCATGTTCACACATTGGCACAGGAGTTGAGACCCATCACAACACCATGGCCTTTCTTGCAATGGGGATTAGAATTGGTAGGTTAGATTTCACCTGCTTCATCTAAAGGGCACATGTTTACTATTACAACAAAAAAGCACTTCACCAAATGGATAGAAGCGATTCCATTGACCTACATCACCATAATATAGATATCAAAGTTCATCTTGAACTATCTAATTTATAGGTATGGAATCCCACAGACCATCATCACAGATAATGGAACACCATTCAAAAACCATGATGTCCAAGAGCTATGTTCCAAATTCTCTATCCAACATAGATTTTCCACACCCTATTACCCCCAATGAAACGGTTAGGTCGAAGCATCTAACAAAAAATATTGAAACACTCAAAAAGACTATTAATGATGCTGTCCGTAATTGGCATTTGCAGTTAAACCCAACCCTATGGGCTTACAGAACTAGCATTCGAACACCTATAGGTGCCACACCATTTTCCTTGGTCTATGAATCAAAGGTTGTCTTACCTATCAAGGTCGAAATCCCCTCATTATGAATCTCATTAAAAGGCATGGTCAACAATGAAGAATATCGGATATCCAAGTTAAATGAATTGGAGCTCCTAGACAAAAGGAGTTTGAGTGCGTTAAACCATCTATAGGTTTATCAAAATCAGATCAAATGAAACTATGATAAGAAAATCAAAGACATAAAATTTTAAGTTGGTGACTTGGTCCTAAAAGAAAATCCAAAAGTACAATTCAATCAAGATGGAAAAGGAAAATTTGAACCCAACTAGTTAGGCCTATTTATCATCCTAGCAAGCTACGAATCAGGATCTTATCAGTTGACTACACCCAAAAGGGAAACTTTAGCCGAGTCATTGAATAACAACCACCTCAAGAAGTTCTACACATGAAGCATGTCAGAATACCTCAGGAAAAAGGGTAAAAATCCCCCAAAATGGAAAAAAAATAAATCCAAAAAAATGGAAAAAGATAAAAAATCAAAAAAATCAAAAAGCAAGAAAAATAACAAAGAGAAATAAAAAGTTTCTTTAAGTAAAAAATACTTTGTGTAACTTCTAGAACATATACCATGGTGAAAACTTGGTAAATAGTGTTGCATTTGAATAAAACTTGCATCGTTATCTATCGGTGCTATTTGCATCATCCATCCATTCATCCCATAATAAAACATGTGTCCAACCATGGCTTGATGACCGATTCGGTATCGAACCTTGGTGTACCATCAATATTTGTCTCCCTTCAAAGAAGGTAACCTTACCTTGAACTGGGGGCAACTTCTCGAAACAAGTAGTAGATTATATCCTTGTGCGTCCCGTCATGGTCACAAAATGGAAAAATCAAAAACATAAAAAAAAGCAAACAAGACCGAAAAAAATAAAAAACTTTGGATTATTCCTTTGAACAAAATTATAAGATATCAAAATTTTCTTGAACCCCACAACTTGTTCATGCAAATTTCTCACAACATATCCTCTAGAAATAGAACTAGAATATCAATCCAAGGTACCAACATTGTAAAAGATCCCAAAAACAAGTCTATGCTTTGAGTCAAGCAGTTGAACTAGGTGGTCTCTATGTGTACAACATAGGTAAGTCTTATCTTTGATCAACCCTTAAGGCCTTAGGTCAGTCCCCATAGGTATTTATCATGCTTTCTTTCAACTTAGTAAAAAAAAATTCAAAAATCCAAACATTCAAAAAAATAGAAAAGATCAAAAACATATCAAACTAAGCGAACTACAAGCCTCTATGTGTAGAATGTAGGCAAGGATTATCTTTGATGAGCCCTTGAGGCCCTAGGTTAGTCCCCTAAAAACAACAAAAATAACATCATAAAACCTAGAAAATCAAAAAAATCAAAAAGTCCTATCTCCATCATCACAATACACAATAAAATTTTCATCCATGATAAACAAGTGTCACATCCACCCTTTGAAAAAAAAGAAAAGAAAAAAAGAAAACATCAAAATCTAGAACTTTCAAGCGAACAATCACAAAGATTTGATTACAAATAGACACAAAAAATGCCAAAGTATTGACTATATATCTTTTTGACATTTCACCAACAACATCCTGAGAAATGTCTTAACATATCCATTCCTATGATATACATGATCAACAAAAAATAATAGCCCTACCCCCAAATAGATATGGCAAGTGATACTTTTTGTTTTTTTAATCTTTTCATAGTCAAGTATTTTATTTATTTATTTTTATTGACTCATTCCTAGGATCTCTCAACGATGTCCACAAGGATTTAGAGAGGAAGGAATGGGGGCAATTGTGCATCATTTCAGTTTGTTGTTTGTAAGATATTTTTTTAATAGTACTATGGTGAATACTTGCTTTATTGAGTGTATGGAAGTTGTGTTCAAACAAGTCATGTAGCAGTTGCATAGTTAGGTATTCTATACCTCTCTATGTAACTGGTCCAAAAAGTTTTAACATAACCTAACCATATATTTTAAACAAAGTTTCCATTTTTTTGGAATGAGCAAAAATAGTCTTTATATGTCAAGTCAAAGTCCATGCAGTGAATACAAAGTCACCTTGGTTATTAATACCTTGGTGGATTGTATCTATTTGCTACATCAAACAAGATTGTTCAAAATGTGAAGTCTCCAAGCAAAACAAAAGAAATACTCATCAATACTAACTACATCACATATCTATCCATCATCAAAAATTTGTTCTAACTAACATCCATCCTTCATCAAAATATCATAGTACCATATACATCCTAGATCCATAAATGTCGTCAATACATGCCATTGCGATAATAAAGCAAATAAAACATCTATAACATGTGTACGAAATACATACATCATATACATAATAAAACATCATATGAAATAGAATATGATCAATCCATCCATCCACAACATATACATGCATCAAAAAAGCACAAAAAATGTATAAGCATACACCATCATACATAGTCATCCATAAATCATCACATAATCACACAATGATGCTGAATCAAAGAAGGTATATCTCATATATATCATCATAAAAAAAGGAGAATATCATAGTACACCATCATCATAGAAACATGTGTGGTAGGATAATACAAAAATATACATATATACTAGGCCTCGACTGGGCTAGTGAATATATATACAAAATCATGTCTACAATATGAATTTTGAGCAATAAACATTCTAAAGAGCAAGTACAGATATAACACTGCCTGACAAAAAAGGGAGGACTCTATAGACCAAGCTATAGATCACCATCTAGAATTGGCTATTTGACAAAATGACCACCTGACTCAGCACCACCACCTCTTGCAACACTAGGCTCTCTGAATCTCGGTCGTTGCTGTGCTCAAGGAACAAAAGCATCATACAGAGTTTGGTAGTATGTAGCCCTCTATAATAACTGATCCCACTCAACATGAAGATTATCACGCTCTATCATCAAACTATCCCTCTCTTTGGTGACAACCTCTAACTGTGTCTCGACCACAAGATAGTGCACAATCTTTGTCTTACTCATTTGAAGCTATCTCGCTTTGCTATCAATATGGAAATTTGTGCCTCCATGGTCTGTCGCTGCCCTATCTTTGCAACCAACTATGCACCTCCATCCCAAGGTGGTGGAGGGGGACTTGGAACCTATCCCTGAGCCTGAGGCATCTGATCACCCTGACCACCCTAGGTACTATCCTGTTGAGCCCTACCTAGCTGCTTTGCAAGGACCTCAATACGATAATGCTCCCCATGATGACCTATTATTCTTGCCCTACCAACTACAAGATCACCGCCAAGATCTGTAAATCTCACTAGAATGCATCATGCCCACCATTGATCAAAATCAAGAGTGGTACTCAGATCCGCTAAACCCACTGGCCAAGCCCATCCAACTTTGGTAAGAGCTTTAAATGCAACAATGGAAAAATATATGCTAGGTTGTAGACCTCATACTCAAACCTCTCTGGTGGTCCGACTGAACTGAGCCTCATAGGTGTTTAGAAAGTGACCCTGTCTCTCTCCAAACTATTTGCATACCCTGTCGAGAAGATACCTATCCAAAAGAGAATGAGTGTGACCAATTAACCATCTAGTCTATCAAAATTATACTAGCTACTCTTGATCATCATCCCATGCCTCACAATCCATATAGGGTCTTCATAAAAAGCCTAACATATCATCAAATACATGACGCCAGTATGAAAGCTCCCCAGGCAAGGTATAATATAGAAAATCTCCATAATGATAAGAATAGGGATCATCAGGAGTACGATCATGTATACCATTGGGTTGTGTGACTACAATGTGCTCCCAAGCCCATACATGCAAAAGAGAAACACCGACATAAATAGATTTCCCACCTCTATATATACAACCTCATGCATATCTCTATATAGGTGGGCGAGGATAAATGGACCCCATGCATATCTAGTCCCATGCACAAACATCTCCTTGATACATATATCCCATCCAATAGGAAATTGGCGAACTCTCTTATTAGGAACAACCAATCTCAAAACCAAACCGCAAAGAACAAGGGAAACAAGGTTAGGACTACCAACAAACTCTGATAAATCAATCTTAGACTGTCGAACCTCCAAATGTTTGACACCAAGCACACACCACATAGTGCAGGTACCCTATCAAAAATGATATGTAATGAGCTCACCATAGATAGGTATTCGAAGAATCCTCCACACATCCTCAAGGTTAATGGTGGCCTCCTTGTAGGTAAATGGAATGAGGAAGTCTTTGAATGCCACCACTCCACAAGTGCAGTCATCATCGTAGTGTGACATCGAATGGGAGGCATGTAACAAATGTGACGTAGCTCGACCACATCTAGAAAATCTCAGTCCAATACGTTGAAACCACCAATCAAATCAAATAGATCACAGGGACATCGCTCCCTCGACTATAGTGGTTTAAGGACCACCTACAATTATTCAACCCACGATGTCAGGGATTCACTCTGAACACGCAAAATGAAATGAAAATGATGAATAAACTAAATTAGGGTTCCAAAAAGTCAATAGCAAAAAAATTGTAACAAAAGTGATGGATTTTTAGGCAAAATCAAAGAAGACAGGAAAGAGTGAGTAAATTTTGTCAAAACTGCTAGGAAATTTCAAAGGCGAGAAGTAAAAGTGAAGAACATTTTCAAGGGTGAAAATGTATCACAAGAGAGCCCAAACTGGTGAAAAGCATTCAAAAGCAAAAAAATAAGTCAAAGGCAATTTTCAAAGGTGCAAAATCAGGTCAAAGGCACAAATTTAAGTCAAGTGTGCGATTTTTTTGCAAAAGCACCTATTTCAAAATGGAAAATGTGCTAAAATCGAGGCAGTAGCACTAAAAATCTAAAACCTATGCTTATGACTTGTTGGACTTTAAGCATTAATTCTAGGAACATGGAAAAATGAAAACAAAAATTAAGAGAGTATACACAAGGGCACCGACGTTTACGGGCCATCCATACTCTTGAACCAAGTCTGAACGATGTGGGGCTCCCTAAATCCTAGGAATTTCTCCTCGACAACTGATAAAATGAGAAATTCAGAGGCAAGAATTATCTATAGGCTCAAAGTGAAAATGAGGAAATTAGAACCCTAATTACCTATTTTAACCCTCAAAAACCCTAATTTTTACTTAAGGAACCTACCTATGTTCAAATTAGAGTTCCCAAGAACATTGGAACGAACAACAAGGGACCTATAGAGCTAATTTTCATCTCTACACAATTGAACTAAAATAGAATAATGTTGTGAGCCTGACCTCAAAATTAAAATTTTTGGCCAACCTCTCGAGGGGGCAACTCAAAGTGCTACCATCATTCTGCTAATTGCCAGGGCATAGTGGGGCATAATTTTTTTCAAAAACTTGATCTTAACATCAAAATATTTGAAACAAAGCAACCCGTAATTTGTATCAAAGAGGGGCAAAATGTAGACATGTAAAATTGACCTAATATTTACCACACACTTTAAATGACATTCTTGCATCATCGATGTCATTATTATCAAATATCACTGTATTTCACATCAAATACATCAAAAAACCCTAAATTCCTCTATTAATTGAATAATATGACATTATTTAATTAATTCACTTTTTCATCATTTTTGACGAATTAGATAAATTTCATTTATTTAATAAAGCACCTAAAACCTTGATTTATGCTATTAATTGATTAATATGACATTATTTAATCAATTCACGTTTCATAATTTTTAAATTTTTTTTTTTTATTAGACTGCAAGAATCAGGTAACACAACCCCCTATAAACTGCAGTGCGCTTGGTAAACTTTTTAACATGACCGGCGGCGCTAGTGCAACACGCCCTCTGGTACCACGAGGGTGGGGGAGACTAGACCTCATGACCAACCTCCTGCAATAGGAAAGATTTAGCCAACCGAGCTAGGGCCCCAACCCACGTTTCATCATTTTGACAAATTAAATAAATTTCATTTATTTAATAAAGTCCTAATCTAACTTTATTCCTCCTAATTAATTAAATAACTCCAATTATTTAAATTACATCTCTAATTCACTTTATTCCCCTAAAGTCGATTGAATGATTAAAATCATAATAATTTAATTAACTCACTTTCCCTCCAAATTTGAACAATTTAAATAAACTATTCAAATCATTATCAAAAATTAAATCAAACTAATGCAACTTTGTTTGCAAAAGTCAAACTTGACTTGCACGTTCAACTCCAAAATGAATGAATGAATTAAATGAATTAATTAATCATTCTCAACCACTTTCCTGATTGAGCAAATTATGATTGCCTGACAGAGCAATCTATTTCTTGACTGATCAATCTATTTCTCACCATAGATTATTCAATCTATTCCTCAATCACACTAATTATGTAATCTATTTTGCACAAATTATGCCCATCCAAATCCTCTCAACATCTTTCGACTGTCGATCAATATATTTTACTACGTGATCCTAATCGTCCATTTCAAATCACAATTTGTATATAACAAACCTCTTTCCTCATAAAAAAGGATCTAAGAATCAACATCATTTACACAATGAAGTACTACTGAGATCATAACCAACATTAAAAATGCTTCAACACATTTCTTCGATCAACACACACACATCACATTAAAGCTTCTTGCACACAACAATGGAGGCTTCACAATGATATGAACAATTTGACATCTTGCGAATACACTCTGACATGGGATGGTAACATTTCATTTTGTTTTGAATTCATTGTGATAATTTTAGGATTTCATTGTGTGTTTTCAATAGCTTAGAAATCCATTTCTTGAGTGAGGGAATAGATCTCTAGATTAGTATTTTTGATCTAGATTAACTTCTATTTCATCGTATTTGTCTTGTTTATACATTACGGTTTTTCTCCCTCACATAGTACCTATAATATTTTGAACGCTCATCAACATCTTGAAACTTCCCCAATGACTTACCTAAAGCTTTGAAACAAGAATCAAACCAAAATTGAAGTAGAAGATTTCATAATCTTATCCAAATTAGAATGGTTGTAAACGATTTAGAGGTTGGGTTGAAGGAAAGATACCATAGTTTCAACATTAGAAAATGTTCCTCACAACTCCATTGATAATCACACATAACTGTGTGGCAATCTCAAACACTATAAAAATCCATCATAGAGAAACCACATGCACATGGGTAAACATGAAGATCACCATCCATAAATGGTCTTCGTTATGCCCCATTGTTTATTCACCAATTACTCCTACCTTTATGAGTAAATATGTTTTAATACATGATTATGTATTAATGAATGAGATGTATGAATATGCATTATGATGAGATTATTTTTTAAATGCTTTAATGATGTTTATGATATATATGATGAATATGAATTATCTATTATCAACTAATTTCATACATGTTGCACTAAGTTGGATGTAGGAAAGGTTCAAACCCTCCAATGAGGAGAGGGAGAGTATCACCTAGGAGAGGAAATTGGTATGGAAACCATTGGTATGTCTATCTGAGTAGAAGCACACACACACACTGCACTGGGTAGGGTAACCTTGTTGAGTCAATTTAATTTCAATGTCGGTATGTGTTAAACCAAGTTGATAGCTTTATTGTTGTTAGAAAGTAGGATGATTATCTTAAGTGTTTTGATCGTTTAGTTAATTTGAGTAAAAATGTTAAAACCCATGTAATGAGCATGAGATTTATATTGTGTAATGAATATATATATATATATATATATATATATGGATACACATGTATATTAAATATATATGTATGTATATATGCAATGGTGCATACATATGTACGTATGTAGGTATGAACATAGATAATAATGTCTATGTATACCCATATGTAGATATGTAATACGTATGCGAACATTCACACACACATATATTTATATATATATATTTTATATATCAATATATAGATATGTTATTATGTTTAAATAATGGTAATATATATACATATATATAATTAAATGAATATATATATATATATTAACACATGTATATATAATTGATTGAAATAGATAAATGAATATATGTATAATATATATTTAATAATAAAGAATATATATAAATGTGAATAATATTAAGTGCATATTATTGTTATTTTAAAAGATGTGATACAAGCCATACTTAATGGTGAAATAGGAGGATAGTTTATTCCCTTGAGTTAGGGTAAACACTTGAATAAGAGATAGTTGGACTAGTCCTAGGATTGTTACAAGTATGTAATAGGGTATTAAAGAGATTGGGTCAAACCTAATTGATCATTTAGATCAATATAAGTGTGTTATCACTTTTGAATGAAATCTTGTTTTATGCTATTTAAATCTTGAGGTCAAACCAAGATAAGAGTTTTCATAGGTCAATAGAGTTTCCAAGTCGAGTAAGGGGGAGGGGGAACTTACGACACTTCTTCTTTAGAAAGTGGAATTGATTATGTATCAAAAAATTGGCTAAAGTAATTGTAGAAGTCACTAAATACACTATGTCAGCTCACTGTGTGCCATGATTGCATAGCTAGTTAGGAGTGTCATGTATAGTTGGCGAGTATCCATAATTGTATGACCATATTAGTTATGTAGGACACACCACCATGCTCAGGTAGGAATTTTTAGAGGTTTCCATACCAAACTCTTTGTTGAAGGGTAGGGCCATTTTTCAATTAGGAAAATGTGCAAGGGACCACTTAAGTCCGTGGTTGGAGGAAAAATGCTTGGGTGATTCTCTCCCTCTTGTAGTCAATAGCCGAGGCTTGTGAAATAAAAGAAGAATAAGAAGAAGAAGAAGAAGAAGAAGTGTGATCCAGAAGTGGACATCTTGACCATTATACTCTTGTAAGCTATGAAATTGTAAATATGATCATGAATCTATTGTAATTTGTATTTGAAAGATGGGCTTCCTTTACTTGAAATTACGTAATGTTATGTGAAATGGTTTACTTCAATGTGCAATTATGTTATTGAAAAGAAAAATTTAATTTCCATGTTTTTGAGAACTTGAGTTATTCACAATTTGAGTTAAAACTTAGGTGAAAACAATAGGGTAAACTTCAAACATGTTATAGTCTCCATGTCTCTGAAATCCATTTGTGAAGGTCTTAGAGTCTCAGTCAAAGCCCTCTAAAATTGTTAATACAACCCCTCTCAAAAATTTAATGCTTCATTATTTTCCAACTCACACATTATTTCGTCTCTGAAAACCATCGTATGAGAGGCTTTGGCACTCTGAAGGGGTTGCACAGATTGATGGGGGTTTGTAGCCTGACCATTTCTCCCCACCATAAACTAAGATGGTGAAGCCAAAACTATCCCTAGGAAATGTCAAGAACCCCACCCAAAACCAAAGCAACATTTTTGTAGAGTATCATGCCCAATAGGAAATATCCCATCATCCAAATCACAAGGTGCCCTAGCATCGAAAGACATCTGTAGCTACGATGATATGAGACAGAGAATTATTTATTAAACTAAACATATGAACTATTTGGACAATAATTTTTTTATGAAAAAGTAAATAAATTTATTATTTAAATATAAGTAAAAAGTCAAGATAATCTTGTCTTCATCACTAAATTAATTCAAAATATTATATAGTATATATATTATAATTTTCTATTAGAATATTTTAAATATATTTTTTAAATTATATTTTACTTGATATAACAATTAAAGAAATGTTTAAAATGAAGAATGTCTTTGTTTGACTTGTGTAAAGGAAAGATATAATAACAAGTAATTAATCGTGCGAGAGGAAGAAAACAACCTTTGAAGAGTTCAAAAAATCCCTTCAAAAATTGTATAAATATTTTTGATAGAATAATCTATTTCAAAATATGTTTAAGTCAAAATAAAATTGAACAAAAACTTAGACAAATTTCATTATTTTAAATAATGAATAGTGAAGTCTAAGGTCGTAAAAAATGAATAAAGGTGGCCCATGGAGTGAAAGTGCACACTTGAAAGTTAGAATTTGTTGCAATGTGGATTGCGTGGACCAAAGCTCATGAAGGTAACAAACATATTATTTTAATCCTAACTTGATCATGATTTCCCAATCATGACTCATGTTAACTACCATAGAATGGACTCTAGAGAAATACAATTTTGTGGTGAGAAAAGAAGGCACGACCATGTAGGAAAACCCTAGATTTTAATTCTACGACTCTCCCAAATAATCACAACCCATTCAAAGGCCCCACAAGCTACTCAATCTTTAGTTTCTAATCCCATCCAACAGTTGAACCCCAAGGCAATGACAATGAAAAAAAGCAATGAAATGTGAAGCCCTTGAAAATGAAAAACCCAAGATTGTAAACTATTCAAACAATCTCACAACTATGGATGATGCAGATTTTGAAGACCCACAACTAGGTTCACTTAAGAGTCTTGAGATTCCTCCTCAATAGCCCATGAATTCTCATCTTAAGGGGGATTCTTCCAATGCCACACCTCAATCCAGCAACAAACATGATAAAGACATCCAGAATGAAACCCACTCGACCCTTCCTAACAGTAGTGCTAAAAGTAAAACCATTACCTTTGAACTCCCTGATGATACTAATGTAATGTCTAAATGTAAAGCTAGAATGGCTATTCTTTTTTCCTTAGAGGAGTCCCATCTAAACATGATTTATTTAAATGGACTTGTAGCACTTGGGTAACAAAGGGTTGGATTATAAAATCATTTAGGTTGTTGGATAGGGGCTATGTTTCTTGTACCTTTATGAACCCAAAACACACATGGACAATCATACAATACAATTCTTGGATAATCTGTGGACATACGTGTTATGTCCAAGCTTAGGACATTGATTTCCATCTTGAAGGAATTTCAAAGTCCAAATACCTGATGTGGGTTGAGTTCCTGTTCTTCAACCTTGCTTTCTGCCCTTTCAGGAATGAAATAGCTTCCCAACTAGGCAGAGTTTCAAGTGGTGAAAAAATAGCACTGATAAATGGTCCAATTTATGTGTTCAATCTCGTGCTTGCATAGAAATGGACCTTACCCAACCCCTTCTAGATACCATTAAACTTGTTGGACCAAGATTTGTGTTTGATCAATGCATTTCATATCTACACAAGCCAAATACCTACTTCTACTATCGTCGAGAAGGACACCTTATCCATGATTGTCCTATCTGTAAACCATGCTCTACACCTCCACCTTCTTTCAAATCCCACCATACCAATCTCCCTCTACATCCATGCCAAATCACCTTCTTACCTCTAATTCCCCTTCCCCAACATCCACCACTTCCACTCAACCACCCTCTATCACCCCCATCTTACTGTAGCCCCCTCCTCTCCACCTAAACCCCCATTTGCCCTTGAGTCACCTTCCTTCCAATATGTTTCTTTGGGTGACAACTTCAGAGCCTTTAAAAAAAGGAAGGATCTCACTTCTCCCACCAACCATTCTTGTTCTAAGTAGAGTTTCCTATCATAGGAAACTCCTCCCCTGTGTGCATGGACCTGATCTTGATATTCTTCTCGTGAAAGATCTAACCCAACTTAGTCATTATCCCTTCAAGATTTCCAATCTGAAAATCAGTTTAATTCCGTCTTGGTGGATGAGGAAACTCTCCTCAACTCATCCCAATGAACTGTAACATTCAATCCTGGAATGTGCAAGGGTTAATAATCTCCTCTCAAAAGTATCATGTTAAGTGTAGTCTATTTAGACTAATCACTCTGATATCATAATGTTGCAAGAAGTGAAAGTTAGTGGCATTCATCTAAAAACCACTCTTGCTTCCCTTTGGCAGGATGTCCTCTTCTTTCACACCAACCATTTTGAGGGTTGTGGTGGATTTGTTATTGGCCTTGCAAAACACGTGGTAGCTTCTGGGAGTGACCCTAATAACTATTGCATTTGGGTAACCGTTATCATCCATGACATCCTCTATGGATTTGGTTCTATTTATGCTCCCAAAACCCCCCAAAAAGGAATTTACTTTGGGAGTGGATGTGATCTTTCCTTACTAATGTAGATTGGTTGCTTGGGGGGATTTCAATATGGTTGAACACCCCATCGATCATAGCTCGAACAACCCTATTCATTTATCTAAATTGGAATTTGATGCTTGGATTCTTACTCGTAATTCTCTAAGAGTGCAAGATCCATTGCTGGGAAAAAAAATTCACATGCCTCATTGGTACACTTGGTCTAATTATTGAGAAGGACCTTTGAGAAAGATGAGCCACCTTGATAGATTTTATATCTCTCCCAACTACAATATTGTTCCTTCAAATTTAGGGCATTTAATTCATCTTGACCTCGGTACCACCCTTTTCGACCACTTCCCCATCTTCACCACCCTTTCATTTTCCAAGTCTCCATCCATTACTAACAATCTCCCCTTCAAGCTTAACATGATACACCTTCAACAATGAGACTACATTGTAGGCCTTTTAACCGCTTGGAATATTGAGCCTAAACCCTAAAAGAATAGACGAATCAGCTAGTGGGAGAGAACTATCACTCTATGCTATTCCTTCCTTCATGATTACGGTCGGAGAGTTGTTGCTAAGCACAAAAAGGCTTGAAAAATATTTAAATAACTAGCTTATCTATGGTTTTTCTCTTCTTGCTTCCAAACCCCATGACCTTTCTCTCCAATAATTTATCGCACATACTGAACATTAGCTTAGAAAATTGGTTGTTTACAAAGGCAAAGGTGCACAGGTCCGTGCTTGTCTTTAATGGATCAAGGATGGTGACCGTGGGTCAAATTTTTTCTTTCAATACCTAAAACATAAACACAAAAAAGAGAAGATTTAAGTCATAAAATTTGTTGATGGCACTTTTAAGACCAGCCACTCGGGCATCATGCAAACCTTTTTTGAATATTATAAACACCTTTTCATTGATGAAACTACAAACACCCCCTTGATCTCCATCGTTGAAGAAAGTATTGCTAGATGTACTCCATATAAAATTGATGTTGCGTATAGAAAATTTCTTGATAGATAGGTCTCTCTATGGAAGAAATTGATGAGGCCCTTTTTAGCATGATTGGCAATGGCCTAATGCTCACAACATCCACTTCTTCCCCCTTCAATCCATATATAAACAAATTATTCCTCCTATCACCATCTCACCCCATCTCAATAAGAAATGACATTGCTCCTTCCTACAAACCAAGTGGAATAAACTGAGTCACCAAATCTAGAAATCTAAAGCTGATGCTCAATCTCAGCTTCTTCATGGAAACTTCTACATGTTAAGCTACCTATCGGTAACCATCTCAAATTTGTTTACCCTCATCCCACTTGTCCTTTTTGTGCCAGAATAGAATCTATAAAGCATGATATTTGGTCTTGCACCCATGCTCGTAACTTATGGTGCTTGTTGTCCACCTCTATGTCTACTTTGTTTCCCCAATCCTGGACTTGGAAACAAGCCCTCTTGGGTGCTTCTCCTACCTTTGATATTTTAGTCCACACTTGTAGACAACTGATTCTCAAATTTCTATGGAAACTCAATTGTCTTGTTGTGTTCTCTAGCACCATCCTCCCCCCTTAGATATAACTACAAATGATTTGTGCTAAGTTGTCCATCCAAATAGTTAAGCTGCAAAATATTTGACCTTCCATTGATTCAGACAAGAACTTACACAACCTTTTTCTTTAGCTACACAAAATTACCACTATTGATGGATCTTTGAATAATGCATGAGTCTAGGTGTACCTTCACCTCTAGTTTTTCAAATGGCCTACCCAACATTAACTTGACAACTTACTTTCCCCTTGCTTGGGAGAGCATTCAAAGAGGGGATTTTCAGCAAGATTATGAATTGTCTCACAATGAGAAGGGTGAATTTTTTAGAATAGTTTTATTAAGAAGATTATGGATTGATTTTCTCTAACGGTGAGGTAGTTTTCACCTACCTACTTAATATAATACCCAAAATAGAGACATTCTAATATGGAATTTATGGATCTCAACAAATATTTTAAGATCAACCTATTTATTCTAAAAATTATGGCAATAAAAATAGCTTCCAAGATTGACTTCTACAACTATCAAGTTGTCATAGTTATTGGAAAAAGATCTAAGAGGTTGACATGGCACTTTGTTTCTTATTGTAGTTTTCCCTTTACAGTCTATTACCAACCGTGGGATGCTCCATATTCTGAGGTGGCTATTGGTCCGGGATGCTTGATTCCTCTAGGCCTGAAGTTTGGTGGACTCTTCATTTACTTGAATGCCAACTTATCAGTTGTGATGATACAATATTTCATGCTGTTGGATGCTTTGTTTCAACCATCGATTCAATTGTGATGATCCATTATTTGATGTTGTTGGATGCTTTGTTCCAATCATGGATTATTTTGGAAGTGATTTAACACAAGTGGACTATTGTTCCAATTTTAGTTTACAACCTCTACTGTATTAACCATTGCATTCTTGTTTTGTTTGGCTGCTAGTTTGGTCTACTAGTTTGCTTGCTGATTGTATGATTTTATTTTCTATATTAATAAATGTTCTATATAGTTGGTTTTCGTTGCACCAAAAGATCAACCTGTTAATTCCTGATACAATCATCAAAGTTAATAAATCCATGAGAGGCGGTTAACCCATGTCAAGAACCCAATTGTTGCACTACATAGCACAAGGAGACCAAGGGAACACACCTTGCAACAATCCCCCCAACACAAGCTATGGGTTCAAACCCATGACCCAAGCTCTAACACCAATTATTGCACAGTTGGTTGTCGTTGCACCAAAAGATCGACCTATTAATGCCCGATACAACTGTCAGAGTTAATGAATCCACAAGAGGTGCTTAAGCCATGTCACGAACCTGAGCGTTGTGCTGCACAACACAAGGAGACGAAGGGAACACACCTTACAACAATATTTTTCCAATAAAAAAACTACCATAGATTACTCTGACGCAGATTTCCACATGGATAATTTCAAACTCTTCTTCAAAACATGAAAAAAATTGGTAAGATTGAATTCGTCACCTATCATTCAATACTCAATGAGCCTTAGAAGCATAATTAGAAGTGGCCGAAAAATTGCCTTGAGAAATGCCCAAAAAACTGCCAAAAAGTTGTTTATGTCTAACATTATAACAAATCCACCCTTGTTGCTTGAAATTTTAGAACAATGATATTTACAATAATTTTTTTTCAAATTTTTTTACATTACAAAAATTTGCATTTATACTTTATAAAAGATAAATATAAAAAATAATGATTTGTAAAAAAATGTAGAGAACAAAATTTGTAAATTTGATTGGTTTCAAATAGAACTAGTAATCACTATTTAGGTACACATCCGACCATTTATTTCTATGCCATGGTAGGAACTAATAATTCCCTTTTAAAAAATCTACCCACATACAAATAGTTACCCACATACAAATAGTTGCTTAACTACTTGTAGCTCCCTTCCACCCAAATTTACTTTTGAATTATTTGCCCTCTTTCAATTATTTCCCTTTTGGCATGTAGAGAACTTGTAATAAATTTAATTAGTTAACTACTTGTAACTCCATTTCAAGGTCATCTTTCCTTTTAAATTATTTTCCCTCTTTCAATTATTTCCCTTTTGGCATGTAGAGAACTTATAATAAAGGTTCTAAGAAGAATTAATTTTACTTGACATTATAACTTGGGGCTAATTATCATGAATATTGTTGACTTGACTAAAGTGACCCACCTTAATGTACTTACAATATAACATTTTAAAGTGCATTTATGACCTTTTACATAATTTTTTTAATTAATTCATAAATGAATCAATTTTAACATTTTTATGATGCTAATTAAATTAATTAATTCAAAGAATTAATATAATCTAATGTCACAAAATAGATATGATTTCTTATGAATTGAATTGGGATAGTAAATGGTGATTAGTCCATTGAGTGATAAATCTATCATTCTTCAAGTCATGGTCATTTGATTATCTCTACGTGATTACTTGTATTGTTTGATCTTGTCTCAACTTCAATTGACCTATAAAATTCTCATAAAGTATTATTGAAAAGGGTCACCTAGGATTTGTTAAAATTAGAAGGTAACAGTACACTAAGATGGTAAATGTATATCAAACTATATAGAATACCTTGGTGTTTTTGTCATTAAAATATGATTAAAAATTTGATCATTTTTGCATTGATTTTCAATTCAATGAGATTTTATGAATTGACTAAGACAAACTAGTGAAACTTTTAGGTAATCAAACCTGACTAAGAACCACTTGAAACTATGGTAAACTATTAACAACTTTGACTAGATAGGTGGTTTAGCACCTCAATATGATCAAGAGCATTTACAACCAAGAATTATTGACATAGGCACTAAAGTTTTTGACTCAGTCAAGTCAATTAAAACAAAGAAATTTCACATGAGTTGGAATACTAATGTAAATTTTAGGAGTTGATTTACAACACATGTATTTTTAATGAATGTGAAAATTTTACAAAAAATTATGGTCAAAGACAAGGATAACTAAAGGGAAATGAAATAATGGTGTTGTTTCGTCATTTATCAAATTTATTGGAATATAATTTGTTGTTTAATATTCTAATCTAAATGACATTGTGTATATGAAGCTATATTGATATTATACCCAAATTTTGTCAAGCTCTTGATTAGTATCATGAAGTTTCCATAGTCCATAGTAATAGTGTATTGAATTTATGGATTGAAACTATGTATCATTTTTTCACATCAACTTTTAGATCACACTCCATAATCCATCATCAGGATGCAATACCTCTGATCTGTATTGCATCCTGATGATGGATCATGGAGTATGATCTAAAACATTGATGTGAAAACATCATACATAATTCCAATACAAAAATTCAATATGCTCTTGATTGCTATGCAAATATCAAGGTTTTTGGTTGTATATAAGTTTGTACCATATTTTTCACTTGCATGATTGAGAAGTTTTAATTAGTATTATTATTTTGAAATAAAAATATATTTGTATTCAAACCCTAGGATTTTATTTAATTCTTATTTGTTTAAACACTATCAAGCTTCATTATATCATGCAAATAATATATTTTATAAGATAACTAGAATTATTAATTCATGGCTTGAAGTATGATGTTTTACTTTGGTTTGCATGTGATAATTTATTGGTGAATACCTTATATACAAGGTTATTATACATTTATTTTCTTCGGAGACATTATTTGGGCTCAAATATATAAATATACAATACATTTACATGGTTAATGAATGGTTTAACTAAAAAATTGAATGATAAAATATTCCTTTTGGAATTAATTCTTAAGTATTGCTTTTTTTAATAAGTGAAAGTGTGACTGAAATGAGGGTCACGCCTAAGTAGAAAGGGAACATCGACAACCGCATGGACCAGTGGATGAGAAAGACATAACAAAGCGATCCTTCTCACCAAAAATAGTCCTAGTCTTCCCAATTAAAAGATGTCCAACATAAGGACAAGTCATATGTGCAAGATTCCTCCTGCATGTCTATAGCACGATTTGACATCTTATTGGCCTCTTGGTTGCCTTCTTGGAAATTTTTTGAAATTCTTACTTCTCTAAACTTTGAAAAAACCTTCCAAATTTGAGAAATCCATTCCTTGAATCTCCAATTGGGGCTATCTTTCTGCTTGAGAGCATTGATAACAATTTGAGAATCTCCCTCCAAGTGAATATGATCAAATCCACCCATTCTGCAATCCTGAACCCCAAACAATGCAGCTTGAAATTCAGTGATATAATTTATGGTTTCTTTGGGTTTCATAGCCCCAAGTTTCAAAATCTTCCCTTTTGGCTCCCTTAATATGCAACATGTATATGCCCTCAACTTAGCCTTCAAATCAATCTAATTGGCCTTGAGTGCAAAAGGAATGATCAACCTAGGTCAACATCTAGTCATCCTTTCACCCTAGCTTGTAAAAGTGCTCTTACAAAGGGGTTGGCTGTGGGTATAATTATTTTCTACCTCCTTAATAAAATTTTAAATTTTTAACATCAATAACTCTACTGGTAGTTCCTTTATCATAGAAGAGGCATTGGTTTCTTTCTTTTCAGATTTCCCAAATCAAAATCGATGGGAAAATAATCCACAGGTTCCAAAAACTACACCTTTATTCAAGTTTGGCCAACAGTTAAACATAGCAAGGAGGTCTTGAGGGGTGGGGTAGATCAACATAGCTTTTTCATCACATGCTTCCAACATTGGTTAGCAACACCACACTATAGGAGAAGGTGGTTGATCATCTCATCCTAATTTTTATAAAGTGGACACCAAAAGGGGCCTTGAAAGTTGAGCTTGTTGAGCCTATCACCGATGAGAATGTGATGCTATAGGGCTACCCATGAGAAGACACTGGCCTTAGGCAAGCAATCCCTATACCAAATTAAATGAGTGGGCCAATTTTCTTTCTTCGTTGCTTCTTCCTTTTTAACTTGTATCCCAACTTAACTTTATAATTTATTGATTATTTACACACCATTGAACTTGATCATCCTATTGAAAAAGACAACTGAGAGGGGGAGCTGAATTAGTTGTAGCAATTTTAACCTTTAAAACTTTCACTAGAAGTTAGATCAATAACCATTCACAAAACCTTTACTCTGCTAGTGTGATTAATCATTAAGTGTAGAAGCATAAATAGAAAGAAGTAAAAACATACACACAATAACACCAAATTTACATGGAAAACCCAATGTGGGAAAAACCATATTGAGGATTAGCTTGCAATATAAAGAATTCCATAAACCGAATAGAAAGAATCACTACCAGAAAGACTCACTACCAAGACAAGACTTACTTGTCCAAAACAGGACTTACTATCCATTGAGGGCTCACTACCCAGAGGGATGATTGCCACATAATTATAAAGAAGGTAGAAGAGGATTGTCACAGAGAGAAAACTATCTCAATGCAACAGAGATTTCCACCACAATTCGCTCACACTTTGAGACACAAAATATTTTGGATGCCTTCAACTCACTGCCTTTGAAACCCTAACCTGAAATTCACACTGATTTGCTCAAACTTGCATCACATAAATTATCTCGCATCTATCTTGCATATGTCTTTCATCTATCTTTTCTTTCATAAAAATCTCAACTTGTACTTATATCATCTTCAACCTTGAAACCCATCCAAGGTCGGCCATACATCATTGTATTTACAAATTAAAATTAAGTCAGTGCCAAATCATTCTACTGTGGAATTAGAATGAGGGCAACCCAAACATATACTTAATGAGGACCTAAATAATTCCCAGCATGCCTCAACACACTTCTATGAACTTCATATGTAGTGAATAACACAAGGTCAGACAACACCAGTGTAAAAAACATAAAATAATTAAGAACACACATCCTTAACACGATCTAGTCTTTTCAGATAACAAATTTCACTTGAACATGATCTCATCAAATTACTCTCAAAACCGCAAGACATAAAACCATAATTTTGAGAAATATGGAGCAACTAAATTTCTCCCGGACCACATCTAGACACACTAAAATGCACTGTCACATATTGGTGAAGATATCTCACTGTACAATGATCTAGAGACCCAAATTTTGGACACAACAACTAACAACCATGAACAATACATTATATTTACACAAGCATAGTAGCAATGCATATCACATCCCAGAGCACACACTGAATACTTGTAAAAATTTTTGTTATAATTTTCTCAATATCATTGACATATACAATCAATAACCAACTTCCATGACTGTTGGGGATACAGATTCGGTTCTGTCATCAAGATTAGCATCTAAGACAGTAGTGCCTTAGTGATTTCAATTCAAAATCACAACAAAAACACAAACAACTATGCCATAAAGTAGAAGCAGGCACAAATGATCCCCCATCGATCCTACTAAGGAAAGTAGATGCAAACCAATAATAGATTCAACACAAAAAGATAACCATGAAAGACAAATATGAACACACAGATATACATGGGGAAAACCCTTTTGGGTAAAGAAAACCCACCTCCAAAACATTCAGATCACTTGTATTATTCAGTAACAAAATAGTTACAATACAAACACAGAGCTATACTTTTCAGGATAGTACATCTTGTTCATCTGGAGAATGAATACAGGCTACATAGAAAAGAATCTCACATAGTTACAATGTCCTCAAGACATACTATGGAGATTCTCTTCAGCTCCTCTCAAATGACAGTCACAGCCAGCCTCACGACCAGTCGAGCCAATCGGCCTGCACAAGTTCACATGTTCACAGAATTGAGAGACAAAGTGTTCACAGTCATGACCGTTCGAACACCTTCTCTATCTCTCTCTCTAATCGCTCATCATCTTCTATGTGCACATGAGATTACATAATCTCTTTCTATGTGCCAAAATGTCCTGCCTATCCAAACAGTCAAAATTGTCCTCAGGATATCACAAACAGATCTACCCATGTCGTCCTCCTTGCATCAATCCACCTAGGCACACATCCGATTTGCACCAATTGCATCGAGCCGCCCAGGCAATAAAACCATGCCTTCATTGGGTTCCAATTCCAGCTAGAAATCAGCTTGTAATAACTATCATTCCTTCTTTGGTCTTCGACCAATCAAGCATTTCCAAACTGCTACGTGTCATCCTTTCATTCGCTTGTCGCACTGACACCGAGTCCAACTTGGTAAAACTGTGGCTCGAGCTCATCCGAGCTCCTACCGCAACACTGCTGAGCTCAAGTCACCTAGCTGCAGTAAGGCAGTGAGCTCGACTGAGCTCACCCCGACCATACTCGCGCTACCATTGCACTACCTGAGTCAACATGTGGTATAGAGATGAGCTCATTCGAGTTCACTGACGACTTCACCGAGCCCAGTCTTTGCCTTCAACCCCACGTTATTGTTGTCCGGTCTGGACCACCTCATGGTATGGTGGTAACTGCCTACACAAACCTCGGTCCCCAACCGCACTACCGTTGGGCTTGGAATTGCCCATCGCGGTATGGCAGTAATCGTATCACAGAACGCCAGTGGTCAAATCGCATCACCGCGGCTTAAGGAACAAGCGTTCACTATAAGGCAGTAGGCACCACCACTGACCGCCATGGCTTCACTGTGCTACCGCACCCAGATTGCCAGACCTTTGCGCTAAGGAGGTAACTGTCACCGAACTCGCCCCTTGCCTACACCGTGCTACCGCTGCCCAGTTAGTGGAGACCCACAGTAAGACAATGACTGCCGAGCACAACCATTAGCGGTTAAACCATGCTATCGTGGGGGCCGATAGGCCACCCCGCGGTAGGGTGGTAACTGCCAGATGAACCGTAGGCGGTCTCACCGTAATCACCGCTCGCGGTAAGGCGGTAAACCTTACATGGCCAATCCACCACCCCTACGCCGCTCACCGCGTTACCTCACCACCACAAAGCCACCTTCGCGATAGGGAGGTAAGCCTTTGCACCGCTAGCCTGCCGCTAACCGCACTGCCTCGCCACCATCGAGCCACCTCCACGGTAAGGAGGTAATAGTCATCTAGGCTGCTACCACTACACCGCGCCACTGCCAGTAAAGAACAAGACTGCCACGGTAGGGCGGTAACACCGCCCAATTGCTGAACAGGGTGACCCATGGTATGGTGGTAAAGGCTTGAAACAAAGGGAAAATGCCTAAGTCTTCAAATGGGTTGACCGAAAATTTGAGGTAGATTCCAACAATCTCCCACTTGCCGAAGACTTTTAGGCATCCTCCAAGAACCCGAACAAGGACCAAAACATGCTCTCACACTCCAACTAAAACCACTGCAATCGACATTCAAAATGTCCACCATCTCAGGCAACTGCTCCAAACATCCAACGCAGGAAAAGGAACAAGCAAGGCATAAATGCCCCAATCTCAGGAATGAAAGCAAATGACCCTTCAGGCGGCAAAGGCAAACCGACAGCAAACAACAAGGCACCAACACGAGCATAGGAAACATGACACATACCGCAATTCTCCAGAATAAGAACACCAATCAACCAGAACAACAACTAGTGACCTGACTGTCCTCATCCAGCTGACCAAAACCACATGGCTGAACATAGCACCCATAACTTGTGCTAATCCGTACAACCACCCATACCTCAAAGGTATGAAAACTAGCAATAGACTCATGCCATCATTAACCACCCATCTCAATAGCAAGCAAGTACCATGTGTCAACCAGTTGTAGACCAAACATGTCCAGGTACTCCCACTGCAAGGGCACTGTCTAGATGAGTGCGAACAAAGCACCATCACAAATGATCCAGATATACCAAGTCCACTAGCCCTTGCATATAGAAGAAAGTAATCATGTAGTTCCAAGGGACACCCACTCTGATCTACACAACCTTCAACCTCCTGCTGCAAGGCAATTTTCTCTCATCAATCATCCATAGTTCTTCCAAGGTTCCATATCTGATTGAAGAAAGGAAAACCCCTTGTGTCGTCACCCGAGTGACAAACACACGACCATAGAAAATAGTGACCATCACGACTCCACAAACATCTAAAGTCAAATGAAACAAACATGAAGAACAAGACCAGATTAGAGAGAAACATCAAATTAAAACATGCCCTTCTACAAACCCTTCTAAAATCCAGCTGTGGCAAGAATGATCTTCATCACATCCCAAGGGAAAAGCCTTAACAACATCCAATAAAACCATGGATGTAAGCTCCTCAAAGAAGATCAAACTCACCCATATAACCATCTCCTATCAATCCTGAAGAGAACAAGGAGATACACTATGTTGTCCACCTTCCATTATGAATCCTCCAGAGTTTCAAAACAACTCAAGATTCATATCCATGAAAAATGAAGTATAACTCATAGTTGAAAGATATAATGGGAAAATACCTTCCAAGCAAACCTTACTCTCCATGTATCCCTAAGCACCAACATACTGTCATCTTATGCTAAATCCAAACTACATCACTGCAATAAACATGAAGTCCTCTAGCATATGACCAATGTACTGAAAACAAAGAGAAAACCCACCAAACCACTGTTAAAGCTCCAAACCTAGGACAAGAACTTATCATGACACCATGATCTACACATCTCCATTAGGAGATACCATGCTTCAAGTGAAATGTCCATGGTCTTTAAGAGCAGAGCAACATGCCAAAAATCTCTAATGCACAAGTAAGAGTATACATGACATAAAGCAAACAAAATCTAAACCAACATCACCTCTCAAGCACCACGAGCATCTCAGCCAAAGGCTACCAAGGTCCTTCATGGCTCTAAGATGCTACAAATCTTCAATTAGTGACCATGTAGATACGAAAGAACATCTTTTGCAGCAACAGGATCTAAGAGTCCCCAAGAAGCATCTGCAACACCAAAGAATCTCATTCATCACTTGGTGATGAACCCACAGTCATTGCTAAAGCTCCCACTGAACTGTGACATCGAGCTCTCCAAGCATCATGACCGACCACCCTATCACTGTCAAAAAAGTACACTAGCCAATGTATCAAGCTCTCCATGACATCGTGATTCACATACTTCAGGTTCCATCATTGACTATCAGGTAATTAACCTCCATTCCTCCTCTCATCTCAAAACAACCACACCAATGCACAAGTGACCACAGAAAAGGTCAACTAACAAGTCTACACCACACAGTTGCAACCTCATGGATATAGACATTCCACTTTCGAGCTGTCTCACAACAAAAATGTAGGTAACGACAACCCACAACATTGCACAACTCGTGGATGCAACTAAATGAAAACCTGCAAATCTATCATTGCACTAGAAATTGCAAAACTGAGATCATCAAAGAGAACAACCAAAGTAGACTAGCATGACTCAAACATTAGATCAACAACAAATCCGATTTTCGAGTCATGTCCACAACTCAAGCACCATAGTCTAGGTAACCAACAAGTAACACCACAAAAATGTTGAAAGTAAAAAACATACCAACACTCCCATGCAGAGAAGATATCACACCTCCTCAAACAATGTTGAACTGCAGCTATATCATCCAATCACACCCCAGAAGCCAGGATCTAGAAAATAGTAGACAACAGCTCCACACAAAACATAAGTTTTCCTTGACCGTGCAAAACTTGCAAAACCACAGTGTTTCCAAAACACCCACGCATCTCCATATTCACTGCTCATTTGGATGACTCAAGAGTGCACACAACCATCACAGTTAACTAGAAAAATGAAAAGAAACATGAATATGCGTCATAGAATTTTTAGGAAATTCTACACAAAACCTCTAGAGCCAAAGACATGAATCTAAAACCATGCAAGTGCAAGACATAGGCACATAGGAACAATAGGCCCATTTCAGACCAGTTCCAACACCACAGTCATGCACAAGAAAATGGGAGAACCAGGCTATCCAGAAGTTGCAGACCACCAAGGTCACTTCATAGCCTCCATGCAATCAGAGCACCAGAGAAATTGCCTTCAATGCTAAGTCAAAAACACCTAGGACAAGCACAACTCTCCATAGTTGATTAGCAACACAAGCAAGTCCATACCACCAAGGAGCCTCTCACACAGACACCCAGTATGAACACCACACTTTGCCGCAACTCAGCAATGAACACATCTCACACCCTTTGCATCAGGAACTTTGCTGCGAGCCAGGAGCCTCAGACCATGTTGCCACAACATGACCAACTCCAGTCATCTCCAACATCTTTCAATCTGTGTGTTGAATCAAAGAAGTACACACTTCCACTCATCGAATGATCAATCACCAACTAATTTCTCCAAACTTCCTCAAGCTTGCCAGGCTAAGAAAACAACATAGGAGAAAACCCAGAACTTCAGCAACTAGGAGAAGACTTTGATACCACAGGTTGGTATCATCAAGCCTCAACCTCCTTTAACCAGCTATGATACCACTTGTTGGGGATACGGATTCGGTTCTGTAGTCAAGATTAGCATCTAAGATAGTAGTGCCTTAGTGATTTCAATTCAAAATCACAACAAAGACACAAACAACTATGCCATAAAGCAGAAGCAGGCACAAATGATCCCCCATCGATCCTACTAAGGAAAGTAGATGTAAACCAATAAAATATTCAACACAAACAGATAACCATGAAAGACAAATATGAACACATAGATATACGTGGGGAAAACCCTTTCGAGTAAAAAACCCCACCTCCAAAACATTCAGCTCACTTGTATTATTCAGTAACAAATAGTTACAATACAACCACAGAGCTATGCTTTTTAGGATAGTACATATTGTTCATCTAGAGAACGAATATAGGCTACACAAACCAGAATCTCACACAGTTACAATGTCCTCAAGACATACTGTGTAGATTCCCTTCAACTCCTCTCAAATGACAGTCACAGCCAGCCTCATAGCCAGCCGAGCCAATCGGCCTCCACAGGTTCACATGTTCGTAGAACTGAGAGATAGAGTGTTCACAGTCATGACCATTCGAATGCCTCTATCTCTCTCTCTAATCGCTCATCATCTTCGATGTGCACATGAGATTACATAATCTCTTTCCATGCACCAACATGTCCTGCCTATCCAAATAGTCAAAACTGTCCTCAGGATATCACAAACATATATGCCCATGTCATCCTCCTTGCATCGAGCCACCCAGGCACGCATCCAATCTAAAATTGCATTGAGCCGCCCAGGCAATAAAACCATGCCTTAATCGGGTTCCAATTCTAGCTAGAAATCGGCCTGCAATAACTGTCATTCCTTCTTTGGTCTTCAGCCAATCAGGCACTGCCAAACTGCCATGTGTCATCCTATCATTCGCCTGTCACGCTGACACTGAGTCCAACTTGATCAAACTGTGGCCTGAGCTCATCCGAGCTCCTATTGCAACACCGCCAAGCTCAAGTCACCTAGCCGCGGTAAGGCGGTGAGCTTGACCGAGCTCACCCCGACCATACCCACGCTACCATTGCACTACCCGAGTCGACCTGCGGTATAGCGGTGAGCTCATCCGAGTTCATCGATGACTTCACCTAGCCTAGTCTCTACCTTGAACCCCGCGCTACCGCTGTCCAATTTGGCCAACTTCATAGTATGGTGGTAACCGCTACACAAACGTCGGTCCCCAACTGCACTACCATTGGGCTTGGAATTTCCCATCGCGGTATGGCGGTAACCGTATCACAGACCGCTAGTGGTCAAACCGCATCACCGCGGCTTAAGGAACAAGCCTTCATGATAAGGCGGTAGGCACCACCACTAATCATCATGGCTTCACCGTGCTACCGCACCCAGACCACCAGACCTCCGTGCTAAGGAGGTAACCATCACCGAACTCGCCCCTTGCCTGCATCGCACTACCATTGCCCGGCTAGTGGAGACCCACAGTAAGGTGGTGATCGCCGAGCACAATCGTTAGCAGTTAAATCGCACTATCGTGGGGGCCAACAGGCCACCACACAGTAGGGCAGTAACCACTAGACGAACCACAGGTGGTCTCACCACAATCACCCTGGTGAGAGGACCCACCACTCGCGGTAAGGCAGTAAACCTTACACGGCCAGTTTGCCACCCCTGTGCCGCTCACCACGTTACCTCGCCACCGCAGAGCCACCTCTACGGTAGGGAGGTAAGCCTTCGCATCGCCAGCCCGCCGCTAACCACATTGCCTCACCACCATTGAGCCACCTCCGCGGTAAGGAGGTAACAATCATCTAGGTCGCCGCCACTACATCGCGCCACTGCTAGTCAAGAACAAGACCACCATGGTAGGGCGATAACACCGCCCAACCGTTGAACAGGGTGACCCGTGGTATGGTGGTAAAGGCCCAAAACAAAGGGAAAACACCTAAGTCTTCAAATGGGTTGAACAAAAAGTTGAGGTAGATTCCAACAATGACATCATGACAATAGCAACTAGTTAACATCAATGACAACACCATACTTGCAAAAATCCCCCCTTTGTCATTGATGGTAACACATGATGTGAAAATCAAAGAAAACACAACTCTAAACCATCAATCTCCAAAATGCTTTATGCCCCTTTGACATCAATGGTAAAGGTGAAAGATATTTTAAATTGTTCTAGACCCCTTTGACACTAGAAACATTATAAGTACTAAATACTCCCCCTTAGGAGTATAGCCAATCAACTACACAATGACAACACAAGACACTACCTGCTCCCCCTAAGAGTTAGCCACCAAAATCAGTCCAAAAAGAAGATAGATCCATAGATCCACTGGACTGATGCATCTCCATATGCATCTAATTCAAGAAAGGAGGCGAAATAGCCCCTAACTTCTCCCGGAGATACTCAAAAGTATCTTTAGGAAGAGCCTTAGTAAATATGTTAGCAATATGATCCTTTGTAGGTACATACTCAAGCTTTACTTCATTCTCCATAACCTTCTCTCTCAAAAAGTGATACCTTATTGATATATGCTTTGTCCTTGAGTGAATCACTAGATTCTTTGAAATCTTAGTTGCACTTGTATTATCATAGAAAATAGAGATGGGATCATCATACATTACTCTGATATTCTTCAATGTCTATCTCACCCACAAAACTTGTGTGCAACAGGATGTTGCAACAATATACTCAACCTCTGTAGTGGATAAGGAAACTAAATCTTTCTTTTTACTTAACCATGACACCAATCTGCAACCAAGAAAGAATGCACCACCACTTGTACTTTTTTTGTCATCAATACAACCTACCCAATCTGCATCTGTACAAGCACTTAGTGTAAAATCAATATCCCTAGTATACCATAAGCCATAATCCGAAGTGCCATTTAAATATCCTCTTAACAATTGAAACATGTTTTTCATTAGGATTTTCTTTAAATATAGCCACAAGACAAACTGCATGCATGATATTTAGTCTGGTAGCAGTTGAATAAATTAGTCCTCTAATCATAGATCTGTATTTGCTCTAATCAGCCTTAGGTGAATCATCATCTTTACTCAGTTTGCAGCCAGTCACCAGAGGAGTGCATACCGGTTTGAACCATCCATCCCAAAATTCTTCAACATTTCTTTTACATACTTTGACTATGAAATAAAAATCCATTTTCCCGTTTGATTGATTTGCAGCCCAAGAAAGAAATTCATCTCGCCAAACATAGAAATCTCAAACTCTTTTTTGCATTTCTTCAACAAACATCTTGCACATAGTTTCATTTCCTCCAAAGCTAATATCATCAACATATACAACCACTATCAATATTTTGTCATTTTCAATTTTGAAATAAAGATTGCTATCTACCATACCTTTACTGAAATCTTGTTGAATCAAGTATCTATCCAACCTTGCATACCAAGCTCTGGGAAATTAATTCAATCTATATAAAGACTTCTTTAATCTATAGACCATGTCTAGTTGATCTACCAATTGAAATCCTTCCAGTTGTTCAATGTAGACTTCTTCTTCCAACTTACCATTCAAAAATGCAAACTTCACATCCATTTGATAAACATTAAAATCCTTATGAGTAGCAAATTCCAAAAAAAATTTGATAGCTTCTATCCTAGCCATTGGAGCAAAGGTCTCATAAAAATCTATACCTTCTACTTGTGAGTAACCCTTACACACAAGCCTTTCTTTATTTCTGATCACTTCTCCATTCTCATTCAACTTGTTTCTAAATACCCATTTTGATCCAATTATGTTTTTATCTGCTAGTCTAGGAACCAATTCCTAGGTTTGATTTTTCCCAATGTGCATAAGTTCTTCCATTTCTCTCATCCAATGCTCATCTTCACTTGTTTCACTTACTATCTTAGGTTCAATTGTAGAAAGTAAATACATATTTATTTCAGCAGCATCAACTTTGCTCTTGTCAATACTCCTTTTCTTTTGTCTCCAATGATTCAATATTTTGAATGATTCTTTTGCACATGTATTTAGGTGTCTTTTGGCACACCATCGAAGCTTCTTCTTCTTCATTATGCTTTTCTTGTTCTTCAACAACTTCTTCTACTTCTCTACAACCAGGTTTATTTGATACATGTATCCATAAAATTCAATTGAATTCTTCAATGCTTCATCAACCTTGACATTTGTGCTTTCTAAAATATTTCTTATCCTTTTATTGTAGCATCTGTAAGCTTTGATTCTAAGGGAGTATCCAAGGAAAATACTCTCATCACATAATGCATCAAACTTTCCTAAATTTTCTTCATCTCTTCTAATATAACATTTGCTTCTAAATACCTTGAAATACTTTACAATAGGAATCTTTCCATACCACAACTCATAGGGAGCCTTAGTGCTGCTAGCTTTTGCTTGAACTTGATTAAACACATAAACTACAGTGTGAATTTATTCTCTCCAGTAAACTTTGGGTAGACCTACCTCATTGATCATTATTCTAGCAACTTCTTGCATTGTTCTCTTCTTTCTTTCAACAACTCCATTCCGTTGAGGAGTTCTAGGGGCAGACAATTGCCTTCTTATTCCATGTGCTTCAAAAAACATGTTAAACTCATTGGAGGTGAATTCATGACCTCTGTCAGACCTTAAGAATTTTATTTTCATGTCCATTTCATTTTCAACCATAGCTTTGAATGCTTTGAATTTGTCTAATGCATCATATTTCTCTCTAAGAAAAGTAACACATGTCATTCTAGAGTAATCATCAATCAAAAGCATAAAATGCATGTCACCTTGTAGACTTCTCACCCTTGTAGGACCACAAATATCTGTATGAATCAAATCCAGTAGTCCGAAAGTAGATTTTTCCTTTGATCTAAAGTTGTTTCTAGCTTGCTTTCCAAACTAACAATCTTTGCAAATAACATTAATAGGTTTTGTAATTCTTGGTAAATCTCTCACAACTTGTACTGCATTGATTCTCACCATATTTTCAAAATTCATATGACACATCCTTTGGTGCTAGAACCAACTGCCATTAATATGAGGCATAAAGAAAATGTTCATCAACATCCTTAAGCTGATAAATATTTCCTTCAGACTTCTTTCCAATAGCAATCATGATTCTGGATCCTTTCCTTATTTCACATTTCTCATGCTTGAACACAAGATTATATCCTTTACTACACATTTGTCCAACACTTAAAAGATTATGCCTTAAACCCTTAACATAGTAGACATCATTAGTATTATTCTTGCCATCAAAACTAACTGAACCTATCCCACAAATCTTAGCACCAGTATCATATCCAAACTTAACTAAGCCTCCATCATATTTTTCAAGCTCAACAAACTTACTTTTGTCACCGGTCATGCGATGTGAACAACCACTATCAACAACCCAATAGTTATTTTCTTGCTTAGCATGAAGTGCAAAGATCACGGTACCTTCAACTTTCTTCAGAGTGCTTTTCTTCACATATCTTTCAATATTAGCAGGAGTAGTTTCATCTTTTATAGCCAAGAACAAGCATTCATTATCATCAAAATATCCATAATCAGACTCTTCATCAGAAATACTAGCATCTTCATTTACATAATTTATGCTCTCTTGATCATCTTTCCTTTGTTTTCTTTGACTTCTCTATGTTTATTCTTCTCAGCTCTTTTAGGACATCTTGAAGCATAATGACCAATTCCTCCACAACTAAAACATGTGAAAGGTAACTTAACTTGATACTTACTGGAGCCCTTTTTAATTCTTCTTACAAAGTTAGCTTCCACTTCATTGAAGTTTTCTTCATCTGAATCTTCAACTTTTGTAATCCTGAAAGCGGTTTATGTCTTTGATCCATTTCTCAAGATAGGATTTGTCATTTCAAATGAGGTTAAAGTACCCAACAACTGATCTTTAGTATCGGTCTTATAATATATAAATTCCTCAATAGAAAATACCTTTTCACTATATGCATCAAGGAGAGTTATGAGAATCTTGTTTACTATCCTAGGTTCATCCATTGTTGCACCAAGTCCTCGCATTCCACTTACCAACCCATCCACTCTCTATACATAGGATTTAATATTCTCATCTTTAGACATTCGTAGGATGTTGAATTGTGCCTCCAAAATTCTACAACTTTTCTTCTTTAACCTTTTCATATCCTTCATGGATCTTTTCCACATCCCAAACCTCTTTAGCAGTCTTCAAATTTACAACTTTAAAATTAACTCAGAATGTGAAAGACTATTCTTCAGACTAAATTTTGCCTTATTTTTCACTTCATGCATCTTGATCTCATAAAAAATACTTGGACCATTAGCAGGAGCAGTGTATGAAGTCTTATAAGCTTTCTCAACATCATATCCATAGTATTCCAGATATCCTTCCATCTTTGCCTAGTAGAAAGTGTAGTTGGTGCCATCAAACTTAGGAAACTCAATAACTATCTTGTTCGCCATCCCGAGCCTTTCTTAAGCGGTTAAGATCTTCTCCAAGGAACCAAGATCTAATACCAATTGTTGAACAAGACAACTGAGAGGGGGTTAATCAGTTGTAGCAATTTTAACCTTTAAAACTTTCACCAGAAGTTAGATCAATAACCATTCACAAAACCTTTACTCTGCTAGTGTGATTAATCATTAAGTGCAGAAGAAGAAACAAAAAGAAGTAAAACCATACACACAATAACACCAAATTTACATGGAAAACCCAATGAGGGAAAAACCATGGTGAGGATTACTCACAATATAAAGAATTTTCCAAAAATTGAATACAAAGACTCACTGCCAAGATATGACTTACTTTTCCAAAATAGGACTTATTGTCCAGTGAGGGCTCACTGCGACAAAATTACAAACAAGATAGAAGAGGATTGTCACAAAGAGAAAATTATCTCAATGCAATAGATATTTCCACCATAATTCGCTCACATACTTGTAGACTCACATAAAAGATGTTAGATGCCTTCAACTCATTGTCTTTAGAACCCTAACATGAAATTCACAACGATCTGCTCAAAATCGCATCACACACATTATTTTGCATCTATCTTGCATCTGTCTTTCATCTATCTTGTCTTTCATCAACATCTCAACTTGTACTTATACCATCTTCAACCTTGAAACCCATCCAAGGTCAGCCATACATCATTAAATTCTATGATGGAATTAGAATGAGGGTGACCCAAACATATACTTAATGAGGACCTAAATAAGTCCCAACATGCCTCAACACACTTCCATGAACTTCGTAAGTAGTTTTTAACACAAGGTCGGCCAACACTAGTGTAAAAAATATAAATTAAGCACACTCATCCTTAACATGATGTAGTCTTTTTGGATAATAAATTTCACTTGAACGTGATCTCATCTACTTACTCTCAAAATCGCAAGACATAAAACCATAATTTTGAGAACTTCAGAGCAACACCATTTCTTCCGGACCACAACCAAACACATCGAAATGCATAGTCACATACTGGTGAAGATATCTTGTAGTGTACAACAATCCAGAGACCTAAATTTTGGATACAGCAACTAACAACAACCATAAACAATACCTCAGATTTACACAAGTATAGCAACAATGCAGAGCACATCCCAAAGCACACACTGAATACCTGTAGACCTTTTTATTACAATTTTCTTAATATCCTCGACATATACAATCAATAACCAACTTTCATGACATCAATGACAACAAAAACTAGTTGACATAAATGACAACACCTTCATACTTGCAACACATCCCTATCCGACCAAACAATCTTTCAACAAGCTAGTATACTTTTAAGAGCCTCAACTTTCTCTTGAGATGTCTTAGCTTCCTACAAAGATTTCTAATACTTGTCCACTATCCCACCATCCTCTTGAATATCCACAAATTTATTCACTTGTGTTCCTTAATGGTTGCTATGCCATTCTTCGGTATCAACAAGGATTTTATCATTAGCCAAAGCCAAGAAACCTTCGTAGGAGTTTAGCCAAATATCAACCCGATCCCCATTTCCAATGTCCCAAGTGACGTGGTTAGAAATGATGTCTCTACAAGCAAAAATAAAATTCTAGCTTTTTGAACCCGAGAAAGGATCCTCAATTGAAAATATCCGTGTAGGATCTTGGGAATCTAGGTACTTGTTTCGTAACATCTTGGCCCACTTCTGATCTAATTTTCTATATAGATTATAAACCAGCTTAGCACCAAGGGCTAATTTCATTAATGTCCAATGTTTGAGGCCCACCTCATTCTAGAATCCACGGGATACTGAAACCCTAAAACCTTGGATCCATTATCATGGAAAATGGTAAGAAAAATATGCAAGTTAAATGAAACAGTGAAGCTCTCGAATACAATGTAGAAGCCCTTTATCTTATTCACGAAACAATGCAAGCATGTAGCATCAATTCCTTCATCGAAAGAATTTGAGGGTGAAGAAGAAATAAAAACTGATGCAGATTATAACCTTAGTATCTGCAAAGTGTGGCTTCAAATACCCATGTTCAACCTCTGTGTTAAAACTCCATAACAAATACTGTAGCTAGAAGATTAAACTTACAACAAAACATTTGATCTTTCATTGAAAATAAGAAGCATAACCCATAGGATTTTAATCCATCCTGGAAATTTCTAGATTGGTGGTCTTTGTGGTAACAATTATCATGGCGATGTGTCCAATGGGCTTTTGGAGAGATTAAAATTGTTTTAATCTCTATAAACAAAATAAAGATAAACAAATAGACATGTTATCGCAAGACTAAGATGATTCCTAACTACTGAAACAAAACAAGGAATTACAGATACATCTGACAATGGTCATTTTACTTGTAATTGTAAACTTACAGTGCCAAATTGTAATTGTAAACCCCATCAAACTAAAACCAATAAATTCAACACAAACATTTTTTAGTAGCTCTAATGCAAGTCTGACTACAAGGAAATCATAACGCCTCATTTGCTTTAATTTGTTGTAAAGTTCATGATAGTGCTATAAGGCCTCCAAAATTAGAGGGCAGTCATTTGGATGCTCACATATAGTTAGGATGGTGCTATTTATTATACAATTAACCATAGACTTCTCTCATGATATTAAAGAAGCAAGATTAAAGAAATGCAACAACACAAGAATCCTAGGGCGAGACTAAGTACAAGCTACGATGACCCCGTCTTAAAAAAACAACAAATTGAACCCTACCCACGTTAGTCTTATACCACCTCACAGTATGAAAATGTCATAAACAATGCTAGTATTAACTTCCCACATTATCAATAAGAAATCCTGTTTTCAACGGCTATTACTTGATATTTTCCGTCATTTACGGTAACCAACCATCCCCCAAATGTCTGGTGCTCGGGAAAATTCAAATTCATTTTCAGCAGGATACCTTTACACGATAAAGCATTTTAGTTTAGTTTTGTTTTATAAAGTATTCTATGCAGATTGCGACTGTTTCCTTTATTTAGCATTCTTTAATTATAAAGCATTCTATATATGCATGATTTCTGTTATCTCTAAAACTATATAAGAGATCGCTGTAGCAGATTTTGAAATATAGTTGAATAATATTGCAGTCTCCACTTCTCAGTTGGCTGTTCAGTTTTAATCTGCTGTTTTCAGTATAGTGTTAGTGCTTTGTTTTTCAATCTTTCAGTGCTCGGGGAAATTCAAATTCATTTTAGCAGGATATCGCTTTCAAATGGCTGATGAATACAATTGTATTAAACATTGCCCTGCAGTCTTCGGGACGCTTAGAGAGCTTGAAGCACATATAGAAAACCTAAGTAAGTGTACATAAACTGATTTTCTTTTTCTTCAAATGATAGATGTTTTAATTATTAACCCTGAAATCTTCAACAGACCCAATTATACAGGCCTATCAAATTTGCTATCGGGTTGTTGAAGAGAATGCTATACGAAGATCGTAAGTACTGGACAAGGGACTGCAACATTTTGTTTAATTTAAAAAAAAATTGTAACCTAATTTTTTATTTTTGCAATTTTCAAGAATTGTGGCAGGAGGAGGAAGCGGCTATGCTGTTACTGATTATAAACTTCCACTACTACCTCCTCTTGTAACCTGCCCTTATCCATTACCACGACAATGTTATGAGGGTTTTTTCTTGAAGCCACGACAATGTTATGAGGATTTTTTCTTGAAGTTTATATGGGAATCTCGGCTACGAGATCAGCTACAAACACCACCAGAGGAACAACAAACACCACCGGAGGAACAACAAATTCAGCAACAAGGAGAACGTGCACAACAGTTTCAGCGACAAGAGGATCTTCCGAATGTTTCAGGCGGTGATGCCCAACAACATAATTTTCTATCTTCTCCTAGTGCTGGCCTTCAAAATGCTTCCACCCCTGATTCTTATGATTCGCGGAAACCGAAGGATCTCTTTTTGCAAAACTCTCCTGGTAACCTTGAGGATGATATTTTTGGAGGTGGTTCACAACAAGCTCAACAACAATGTGATCACACTTGGCCATATTTTTCTGACGGCCTTAACTCTATTCACCAATCTGAGCAACAAGACAGTCCTCCTCAATCTCCTCCTTCTTTCGTACTCTGGAATGTTTTGAGGGATGATTCACCACATTCGGCCCATTCTTCATAGTCTCATGACTTTTCTGACCAGAATTTGATTAAATTTAAAAGCTGGACAAAATGTGTAACGTACTGTTTGCGGGTGCGAAAGATCGAGCTATGGAATATGCATTCGTATATGATCGCTTGAATAATTTTGTAAATATCAATTTATAATTGATTGATTGGTTAAATGTGAATTTTGATATGATTAAGATTTGGTCCTGAGGGTGACTAGCCACATAGCTAGTCAGCATTTCAAGGAAATTCAAATTCATGGAACACGTCAACATTGTTACCACTTATTCTTTTTATTAATTATTATTGATAGGATATCTTTACATGATAAAGCATTCTTTAATTATAATTAAAATAAATTATTCACTTGGTATTTTTATTTGTAAAATATTCAATATATGTTTTATGTGTTTTTTTGTGATAAGTCAGATGTGATTATAGAAAACTTTTGATGATAGTTTTGAGTTAAATTTTATATAGGAATTAAGATTTTGCAAGATTCAAATTCTTTGTTAGAAGGCAACAAATAACAAATAATTTTCTTAAAGCTAAACATATACCAATATTGACTCTTTAAATATGAATTTGTATACATGATTGCTTGCTCACAAACTCTTTTAAATGGGTACCACCATTCTAATGCATCTCCAATACCATCAAAAGTAGGACACTCCATCGAATTAAGGTTTTAAACAAATATTTTCATAGATCACCTTTCTATCCATATCATTGACTCAACTTTGACCATATCAATTCATGATGTTTTTAGCCTCAAATAAAAAAATAGAAATAGCAGACCCTGATGAATTTTGACAAGATTTCCATAAATGTAAAACTAATGAAGAATGAATTTGTGAAAAAAACATAACATTACAATAAATCACTAAATATTGATAAACAAAAGTTCAATTTAGACTATAGCTTCCTTATCTTATCTTCCAACTTAAAAAATATATTAAAAAAATAGTGCTTTTTTGGAAGATATAGGAAAATAATAATAAAATAAGGGTTGTATCTTTAGCTTTGTCCAAATCATAGCTTTGATACCACTTAATATGATCCAAACATATAATAATGGATATAATACAATATAGAAGATAGATCAAACACATTACAAGATGTGTTTGTTGGTCAAGATGCCTCAATATCTAATGTGTAGAAAGACAATAAACCCTTGAAATAGGGTAATACTATAAAACGTTCCTTGTGGAAAAATTCACCCCATGTTATATCTTTGAGAGATCTCAAACACATATTATACTCTTCACATCCTTATAATAATACTCACCTTTACACGATTTTGATCCTAATAACATAATAGACAACTAAACCACTAAACTCATGTAAGCTTCCTAATTACCCAATATAATTCACGACTTAATCTAACTAACTTAATGGTTGTGTTCCACATTTTGGCATACTGTAATGCTCCCTTTTCCTGATTGATCCCTGGTTATAGAAGATGAGCGTATTGTGGTTCTAGTCCACTCCCAGAGGCTTTGCAAGGGAATGATAATCTGCATTGGTACATTCAGATTCATAGATATATATATTAGCATCTAATATTCAATATCAAAGCATTCAATATAATAATATCTGCAGAGTTCAGCTAGAAGGGAAAGAAAATATAAAGACATTTATTCCATCAGAAGAGAGGCATCCTTAAGGGGCCTGGGGTCTACCATCCTCCATTGCCCAACCCATGTCTTGGGCCTATGGGGCAGGAAGCCTGGGACCCTCACTCCTCCGTGACCCAACCCGTACAATAGGCATGGGGGGGAGCAGAGTGCCCAACCCTTGTTAGGGCCTGTGGGACAGACTGTCCAACCCCTACTTGGGCTTGTGGGGTGGAACCTGAGTGAGGTTTTTAGATGAACCGTCTTAAGCATGGCTCTCTACTCCTGATAGGAATCACACACAATCCAATACAGTATGCAGTCATCAAGCATACAGACAACAATGGTTCACTTAAATTAACATTTATTATTCTATGCAACAATTAACATATATATATATGCAATCCATCGAGTCTTATGATGATGCTATCAAAGTGTAGGGTAAATGCATTAGTTTGAATACATATATGCCATTTTCATATTCTTTCAATTTTATGACTGTGTTTAATCAGATATAAATCGAGCAACACTAAAGTCTAAATACATTCTGTTAGATTTGAGTATTGATATTAACCGAATTTACTTGCAGACAAGAACATTACTAGGCTTTCAAGTTTATATTCATCAGTAATTTTAGTGAGGCAATATCCAGATTGTTTTTGCTTTTCCCAGGTGACTGCCGAAGCAGTCATTTAGGATGTTCTTCTAACATTGGATTAAGGATAGGATTGTTTTGTGCAGGTAGGTCAAGGAATCCCCTTATATTATAGTTGCGAGTTCATTTAAACAGGGTAATCCCACCCTCGGGTTAACACATCACAGTAATTCGATTTGGGGAATTTATTACGACAAGAGACAATTGAACGGGCCAATGTTCTTGATTACAGGAGACGTCTGGGTGGTGATATAAAGATCAATTTTAGTGTGTTGGACCAAACAGATCGTGGCTTCCACAAATGTCATTATATCGAATCTGAGGATAAACTGAATATTAAAAACTAAGTGATAAACTCACTAGTGTTCCTGATGCCGCAATTCTCCAGATGTCGTGATTCTTCTCTTGTTGTCCCCTCCTCTCTCCATTGATTCTTTTATACGCCTTGGCGTCCCTATCAGGAGATGCGTCGTTTGTCTTCTAGGTAGGTGCGACTGTTTGTGTTATGTGTTCAATGGAAATTGTATAGGATTTGCATTATGTTATTTAATTTAATGTAAAGGGGTGAAAAATTATTATTACTTTATTATACCATTTATCATTTTAATTATCTTTTTATTTATTTAATTATAATCTATCTTTATTTTCTGTTTAGTATAATTTTAAGTTTTTTTTTATATATAAGAAATATGTCTATATTGATAAAAATTGTAAAGTTTCCCCTAGGGGTCATGACAGTCTCCCCCTCCCGAAATTTGCTTGTCCTCAAGCAACTTGGAGGTTCGGGTGGTTGAGAATCTCTTGGCCCTCCCATGTGGAGTCTTCCTCTGACAGGCCCTTCCATTTTACCAAGAACTCCGGAATGCTTCTATTTCTCAACTTCTTTTCTCTCCTATCCAGAATGACTTTGGGTACGAGGATCAATTTACCTTCATCATCAAGGGGAGGTAATTCTTCACAAGGACTTGTTTGTTTGCCAAGCATTTTCTTCAACCTTGATACATGGAAGACGTTGTGGATGCGGTTGTTGTTAGGAAGTTCTAACTTGTAAGCTACTTCCCCCACTTTTCTTGTGATTTTGTAGGGGCCATAGAACCAAGGCCTAAGCTTCTCCTTTCCATTGGACTTGATGGAAGATTGTTTGTAGGGTTGCAACTTTAGGAATACCAAATCTCTGACCTCAAAGGTCCTCTCTATGTGGTTGTGTGAGGGTCTTGGGTTTGGGCCATTCCCTAATAGCAGCAATATTTTCTTCATCCACACTAACACCTTGAGCATTGATTTTGTGTCCTAGATATAGTATCTCCTCCATACCAAATTCACATTTAGAAGCTTTGGCGTACAAATATTCTTGCTCTAAAATCTTGAGGGTTTCTTCAATATGTTGGAGGTGTTCTTCCCATGTCTTACTGTATATGAGGAAGTCATCGAAGAAAATTAGGAGGAACTTCCTAAGTTGCTTGCGAAATGTGTGGTTCATGCATGACTGAAAGGTGGCTGGTGCATTGGTGAGCCCAAAGGGCATGACAAGGAATTCAAAGTGTCCATAGTGGCACTCGAAAGTTGTTTTTTGCACATCTTCTTCCCTCATTCTTATTTGATGATATCCCGATTGAAGATCAATTTTGGAAAAGTATCTTGCTCCGTGGAGTTCGTCAATGAGCTCATCAATACGGGGGATGGGATAGCGGTTCTTGATGGTTTTTTTATTTAGGGCTTGGTAATCTATACACATCCTGAAAGTGCCATCTTTCTTTTTAACAAGGACCACTGAGGATGCAAAAGGGCTTGAGCTAGGTTGAATATGCCCCATCTCCAGTAATTCTTTAATGGTTTTTTCTATCTCTTCTTTGTACTCAAGGGGATGATGGTAAGGAGTAATCATAACTGGTTTTGCCCCTTCTTCCAATTCTATGGTGTGTTCAAACCCTCTTTTAGGTGGCAACCTTGGTGGGATTTCCTCGAATACCTTCCCATACTTGTTGATAATAGGATGAATTTCGATGTGGATGGCCTTCCTTTGTGTGGTGTTTTTGTCTAGTATCATACATTGGGTGGCCCATTCTCCTTGTCCACGCCTAAAAATTTGTTCCATTCTTTTACATGAGACCACTTTTGGAGATCCGTTAGACATGCCTTTTAGGGTGACTTCTTGCCCTTGGTGTTGAAAACGAATGATTTGGTTGGGAAGATCAAACATGAAACAACCCAATGAATAAATCCATGGAGTTCCCAAAATGAGGTCAGCATCTAGGGGCACTACATAGAAATCTTCGGTGATGAGGTGATCTCCTAGAAGGACGTTTAATTGGGGTACTAGGGTAGTACATTGCACCCTAGCACCGGTGGCTGTTGCTGCTTCAAAACCTTCAAATTTATGGGTTCTTAGCTTCTTTTGTTTTACTTTGGTCAATGAAGTTATGAGAGGCCCCACTGTCTACCAAGGTGATAACTCTTTGTCCTAGGAGTGCACTTTTGATGTGGAAAGGGCTATGCTTAGATGCTTGGGAGATGGTAGCTAACATGGCTTGACTCTCATTTTCAATTCTAGCTTTCTTGTTTGGGTATTCCTCGAGTTGGTGCGCTTTGCTAGTACATCTATGGTCTAGCCCCCATGGTTGCTGACATTTAAAACACAGTTCCTTCCTTTTCAACTCTTCCATTCTTCTACACATATGATCTTTGCCCTTTTTTTCTTTGCACCACTGACATGTTCTAGTTATTTCCCAACTTTTCTCTTTCTCTTCTTTATGGGGAGGTTTGGAGGATGAGTTAAATTTCTTGGGCCTGTCTTTTGGCCAATTCTCTTCATATTTCATGGCCTTTTGGATAGCTTCATCCAAACATTTGGGTTCTAATGCGCCCACCATGCTTCTGACTAAACCCCTTAGTCCTTCTATGAACAAATAGGTAAGTCTTTCTTGGGAAATTTCAGGAACCATGACTGCTAACCTTTGAAACTCGGTGGTGTATTCCTCTATAGTGCCTTGTTGTTTTAATTGTGTGAGTTCCCTAAAGTACCATTCTGGGTGCCTTTGATCAAACCTCTTTATCAACCTTTGGGTAAAGTCATCATAGGTGGTAACTTGTTGATGGCCCTGAGTTATGAGTCCGTGATGCCACCAATCATGGGCCATACCAGCTAGGTGTAGCACAACAAACTTGATGGAATTTGTTTCGGTCATAGGGCTTAAGGATAGGTAGGTATCTAATTTTTGAACCCATGATCGGGCAGTGGTTTTTCCTTCTCCATCAAAGTTGGGAATGGTCAATTTGCTGATCCTATTCTTGAGCTCCCCATCAGTTGAGTCATCTCTCTCTTTCCTATGTGTGTTTCTTTGTTTGGCCTCACAATAGTCTCTAAATGACATGAGCTCCCTTAGTTCAGGTTCCAACCTATGATAGGTTGCTAAGATCTCATCAAAACTTTCTATGTGGGTGCTATTATCATTGTTTCCTTTTCTGGGTTCTTTATTAGGTAAAAAATGGGGTCGGGTGGGTCTGGAACTTGTGCCTCTAAAAGGTGTAGTATGATTGTTCTCAGAATGGTTAGAGTTTGCCTCATTTGTATGATTGTTGCTCAGGTTTTGGAGGACTTGAAGTAATGCTTGACTAGTTTTTTCATTTTGTTCTAGTAAGGCTTGGGTTTTCTTATCACTATTCTCCATGAAGGTTCTGAGTTCATCTCTAAGTGGGTCACCTATGAGGTCATTTCCAAGGTTATCATTCCTAGAGCCTCTTCGTTGGTAGGTTTTCATGATTTCCCATGGGATGGCAGGAAGGATGCTCTGATACCACTGTAATGTTCCCTTTTCCTGATTGATCCCTGGTTATAGAAGATGAGCGTGTTGTGGTTCTATTCCACTCCCAGAGGCTTTGCAAGGGAATGATAATCTACATTGGTACATTCAGATTCATAGATATATATATTAGCATCTAATATTCAATATCAAAGCATTCAATATAATAATATCTGCAGAGTTCAGCTAGAAGGGAAAGAAAATATAAAGACATTTATTCCATCAGAAGAGAGGCATCCTTAAGGGGCCTGGGGTCTACCATCCTCCATTGCCCAACCCATGTCTTGGGCATGTGGGGCAGGAAGCCTGGGACCCTCACTCCTCAATGACCCAACCCGTGCAATAGGCATGGGGGGGAGCAGAGTGCCCAACCCTTGTTAGGGCATGTGGGGTAGACTGTCCAACCCCTACCTGGGCCTGTGGGGTGGAACCTGAGCGAGGTTTTTAGATGAACCATCTTAAGCATGGCTCTCTACTCCTGATAGGAATCACACACAATCCAATACAATATGCAGTCATCAAGTATATAGACAATAATGGTTCACTTAGATTAACATTTATTACTCTATGCAACAATTAACATATATATATGCAATCCATCAAGTCTTATGATGATGCTATCAAAGGGCAGGGTAAATGCGTTAGTTTGAATACATATATGCCATTTTCATATTCTTTCAATTTTATGACTATGTGTTTAATCAGATATAAATCGAGCAACACTATAGTCTAAATACATTCTGTCAGATTTGAGTATTGATATTAACTGAATTTACTTGCAGACAAGAACATTACTGGGCTTTCAAGTTTATATTCATCAGTAATTTTAGTGAGGCAATATCCAGATTGTTTTTGCTTTTCCCAGGTGACTGCCGAAGCAGTCATTTAGGATGTTCTTCTGACATTGGATTAAGGATAGGATTGTTCTGTGCAGGTAGGTCAAGGAATCCCCTTATATTATAGTTGCGAGTTCATTTAAACAGGGCAATCCCACCCTCGGGTTAACGCATCATAGTAATTCGATTTGGGGAATTTATTACGGCAAGAGACAATTGAACGGGCCAATGTTCTTGATTACAGTAGACGTCTGGGTGGTGATATAAAGATCAATTTTAGTGCGTTGGACCAAACAGATCGCGGCTTCCACAAATGTCATTATATCGAATCTGAGGTTAAACTGAATATTAAAAACTAAGTGATAAACTCACCAGTGTTCCTGATGCCGTGATTCTCCAGATGCCATGATTATTCTCATTTTATCCCCTCCTCTCTCCATCGATTCTTTTATACGCCTTGGCATCCCTATTAGTAGATGCGTCGTTTGTCTTCCAGGCAGGTGCGACTGTTTATGTTATGCGTTCGATGGCAATTGTATAGAATTTGCATTATGTTATTTAATTTGATGTAAAGGGGCGAAAAATTATTATTACTTTATTATACCATTTATCATTTTATTTATTTAATTATAATATATCTTTATTTTATGTTTATTTTAATTTTAAGTTTTTTTTTTATATATAAGAAATATGTCTATATTGATAAAAATTGTAAAGTTTCCCCTAGGGGTCATGACACATACTCATGCACCTATATACATTATAATACCACATCCTTAAGTACATGATAGAAAATGAAACATTTTATAATAAAATATAATTATAACATAAAATTGCATTAAATAAGAACAAAAGAAATTACTCTAGACATTAGGATGACTTACTCATCAACAAGGGAAATATATCACCAACTTATCAGTTGTGTGGTCTTAACCATATGTTATTTTAATGTTCTGGTGCAGGAGCACCTACACCTCAACCTTCATTTTGGATCATTTGATGGTGAATAGCTTAGGAAGAGTATTTTTGAGTCTTTTGAGTGATTTTATCTTCAATAAGGTCTAACAAGACCATTGAGTAAAATCTAGGGTGAATCTTTAAGTTTTGGAGTCAAAATGTAGAAAATTGCAATCTTGCAAAAATGTAGTCATGTAGCCTTGAGAAGGCAAAATCCTAAATTTGTAATTGGATATGCAAGATTGAGGTCTTAAGGATGTAATAAGGATATTTTTAGTCCATTAGAATGGTTTTAGAAGTCACAGGTCTTTAGGATTAAAAAGTTACTTCAAAATTGCATAATTGCCATAATGTGATTTAATGTAATTTCAACATTAAGGATGTAATCACACTTTCCAACAGTTCCCTCCTTCAAAAATCAGTTGAGGGTCGTTGGTAATGATGTGGAAAAGTTTAAATAGCCTCCTTTTGGTCGAGGCAGGTTGTTGGATGAAGTTTTGAAGCATTAAATATAATAAAAAACTCAGTTTTCCTGTTTTTTCCAGCGTTTTTCACTGTTCCCGTGTTTGGTACGGTCTGGTACAGAATTGTACGGACTCCCAATTGGAATGGTTTGAAAGAGGGCAGAGTCTACTTTATTTTGGTGGTGATTTGGATTGTTTTCATTAAGTATTGAGTAAGTTACATCAATTTTAGTGAAAGTGGGTCTGAAACCTTGCAAAACAAGGGTTTGGTCACCAAAATGGATGTAATTCCCATTTCCACCATGGGAAAAATCTGAAAATTGGTGGAATGATAGATTTAGGGATCATATTCATGTTCCAATTTGTTTTAGAATAAAATATGGAGTTTTGCAAAATTTATGTGATGCCCTAGGTCTGGTTTTTGCTTTATACAGTCCAAAATGTGATCATTTGAATAGAGTATTTGTTGTTTTTTGAGTATTTGAGAAAATATAATGGATGGAAAGCATGGAACAGGTCTTTGGGAACCTTTTGGATTCTTTTAAAGGCATTAGGGGTGTTGGGGTGTGCCTTGACAAGTTGGAAGCTTCCTTGTACAGGCCAAGTTAAGCCTTGTGTATGGCTTGTAAATCAATTTTCTGATACATTTGTTTTGGGTGTTTGATCCTATGCTTTTGGGAACTTGTGGAGGATGGTTTTAGGAGTCTAAAACCATGTTTTATGGTCTGGTTAATGCTTTTAATCAGATTTTATTTTGACTGTCCTAATGGTGAATGTTACAAAGTTGCATGGGCTTGTGTAGGAGCAATGGAAGAATGGATGTTTTTGGGTGCAAGGTCTGTTTGTTTGGTCATGCTGTGCTGTGTGAAGAGTATTTACATCATCCCCAAGTATTTTTGAGATGTCCGGTTGTGTGAGTCAAGTTGAGTGGTCAAGTTGCTTGTTGGAAGGAATAGTGAAGTTCATTTGTGCATTGAGAGAAGTTTTTCAAAAAAAAGGTGTTGCTTCCTCTTCCACTCTGCATCATGTTCACTTATAGATTTTTTCCATGGGGTCATATGCATAAGGTTTTCTTCAAGGGATTAAATTTGGTAGAGCTAACCAATATTAGAATGTGTAGGGTCTCTTAATTTTGATTTAAAGATATGACATGGAAAAATGTATGTCCAAGAGTAGTTCAATGTGGTTTTCCTCTAAGAAGTTGAAATTGGTGGAGCTAGAATTAATTGTGCCTTTCAAACCCTTTCAAAAGAAGCCAGATTCATTTTCTTCTCATCAAGATGGTAGTGTGGATGATTTGATTTATATATAATAGAAATAGACATTGTAAATTCACTCTCACCTTAAAATGAATCAGAGGTGAAGAAAGGACTTCAAGTTCTCCCAATAAATCCAAAATTGAAGCACAATAGGGAGATAATTCTATATTTATTCCAGACTCCTTTCGAATCATTCCTATCTCCACCATAGGATTTAATAAGGAATCCTTCTACCATAATTGAAAAAATGCAGGTTGTCATCAAATTAGCTTGCAAAGATCCTCTTCTCCATGGATTAAACAAGCCTATATGTTAGGTGGTCTCTTAGTAGAATTATTCAAAGCCAATTGACCTACCATTCACTAGGACTTCTATCAAGTCTATTAGGAGGCTCAAGAAAAAGATTCACTAGGTTTATCATTGTTTGAATACTTATCAAACTTGTTCCCAATATAATCAAATATAATCCATGTTGGGATGGAGACCCATCATATCATTGAACACTACTGTAAAATATTTTTTCCAAAGCTTTTGCTAGATTTATAAAAAATCTATAGTACAAGATATTTTTAGAAATGAACAAATATGTTTCTTAGATAACCAATTCATCTTAGAATTTATCTATTTTTGACATCAAAATCCAATGAATGGAAAAAAAATATTGAAGACACACTCACTATTAAACTTGACTTTGATAAACAATGCAAGTCCCATGTAATTATGATATCATGAACATGTATTTTTATTTTTAGATTTACCTTTAAAACACAACTATCAAAATGCATGTATATATTTCAAGGTAAAAATTAAACTAGAAATAAATGTTAAATACATCTAAAAATAATTTTTTAAAATTTTGGAAAAATAACTAAAATTAAGCTTGAAGTTTCTATTAAACATTTTACCATTCAAGGAAAAAACTGAAAAAAAGTGTGATACACTATTATGCGCTCATCCGACTATGAGTGGACACACAATTACACCCATGGGTTATGACATGTAAAGGAAGGAGGAACTCATATTACTACCAAATAAGGAGCTCCAAAGGCATGGAGGTAAGCCATTAAATATGGTAAATCTTTTGGTGGAACTTATTATACAAGTTTGTTAGGAGATGCTTGTAAAAGAGAAAAGGCAAGAAGTATCAATTTTTAAGTTTTCAACAATGATGAAAGGGATAAACTTGTTAGAATGGCTTTGTCGTTGCGCCAAAATATCGACCCGTTAACACTTGATACAAATGCCATATTGATACAAGATCCACAAGAGGCAATTAAGCCATGTCATGAATCTAGAGGGCGATGTTGGACAACTAGCACCAACCAAGGGGACAAAGGCATTGGCATTCCAAAAATAACTCTTTATAAACTAATTTATGGTTTTCCTTGTTAAAGGAGTTAAGAATTCTTGAATTTCAATATATAGAATATATAGTAGTACAATTTTTCCACTACATTTGTTTGTTTAATTGACATAATTAGTTACAGGTTTGAATTATATTCAACTTATTAAAATACAATTGTGTATTGACTTGTCAATACCCAAGTGTCCATTACTTTTACACCAAACTATGACTTTTATGAGTCAAATCTTATCTTATCCTGAAAGAACATGATATTTGTGTACAAGATTCTAAATTGAAGTTAATTTGACAAAAGGTTTAGATTATCATTTACTAGGATGAAATTACAATAGTTTATTCTATGGAATGTTTGGCATATTCATGAGATGAATCTAACATGACCTTGTAGTCTACATCAAATCATATTTGTTTGGGTTTCTTTCCCCCAAAATTTAGGATATCATGCAAATCAATTTTGTAATGATGGGATTGGTTTACTATCAAGGATAATAGAGTTGTCATGGTCATAGTTAGGCAAGCTTTAAAAGTAGACCATTATGTTTACTTTCATATTTACATTTTCTTTAACCATATTTAGCCGATAGGCTATATATATTGTGAATGCAGATTGAGGCGAAACCTGTCTCATGTCGAAAATTGCTCCTATTAAAGCATTTTTGGAAATTGTTTATTGTTCGAAAATCCTGTAGATCAATGTTTCCCTCCCATTTTTTCCTTCACATTTTCGTTTATCTCGTAGCCTCCTGTAAAGGCAAATAAAAAAAAGATGCTAGCGGTGGATTGTGTAGAAACTCACAATGATTTTGGATGACACGACATAAGCATTCAACACATGTTGTTTAATTAATATTTATTGCTTGCCACTATAGTCATTTAACGTACTCCATGTTGTGAATATGCAGGTGTGAATACTTCATTTCAAACCTGTTTTTTAGTGAATTAAAAGATGTTTAATGGGCACACTATTATCAGTAGTTGATTTAAAATAAAATATATAGGTTATAATATGTAATTAATAAACGTTTGAAATTATTATAGTTACTATTATATCTTTTAATGTAATTAAATTTGTATTATTCTTTTATAATTATTATTACATTAAATTGTATTATTATATTATTCTTTTAAATTATTATAATATTATTATATTATATATTTGTTAGTGTATTTATTATTATTATATATGTTTATAATGTAATTTTAAATATGTATTATTATTTCATAATAATATTTATTATTATAATTTTTTTAATGTAATTAAATTTATATTACTTTTATAATTATTATTACATTAAATTGTATTATTATATTTAGTCGATAGGCTATATATATTGTGAATGTAGTTTGAGCTGAAATCTGTCTCACATTGGTTTCGAGGTTGTTTGCTATTCAAAAATCGCATGGATCAATTCCTTTACCAGTAGCTGTCGTCATATCTAATCGATTTTTATTGCCCACTCCCTTGAGAGTTGCGAACGTTACCAATTCCTCTGCTAGCAACGTGTCGTCATATCTAATCGATTTTTATTGCCCATTGCCATGAGAGTTGTGAACATTACCAAACCTATTCAACAATGGCCATCCCTACTCTTTACGAACCAGATGTGAATAAGGAATGATTAGGGATTACTCTTTCACAAACTATGGAAAAATATTCCCATAATTGCTTTAACCTACCTCTATTTGTAGTCATGGGACATTAAAGGATCAATATGATGAGTGAATTGAAAAGCAATCACAATTTCTTCCTATTATTACTGCGATCATCCTTTCAGGCGCGGCTACCCAAATTACTTACAAGCAAGCCCAACATGTATGTGTCGAAGTCACCTATTTGGGGTCAAGGTGATCTTAATCATGGGGCCTCCATTATCTGTTGCAGAGGTTATACTATTCTTTGATTTACAATATGGTGTAATCATATACCACTGATGTCAAATCGATTCCATGAAACTGAATATCTAAGCTAAGTTTTGCTGCAGTCATTCATATCTATTGTGTTTATAGGTTTTAATTATATATACATTTGTATTGGCATAACCCTTGCACCTCTTCTCCTGTGCAAGTGCTATTCTACATAAAATCATGCCTTGTTAGGAATTATTTCCTCCTAAGTTTGCAATATTGGGTGATCCCACAATAATGGGTTACACTTTTTGGCCAAACTTGACATTGAAATCAACATTTTTCACGAGATCTTCATTTTCATACACCTATAGAAGCTAAACCATTAAGAATTTGAAGATGAAGCAAACTAGTGATTTGTGATATTTTGTGTTGAGAATCTAATTATACTTTTTAAAATAAATTAAAAAATAAATTGTGAATTCTTTTATGTAATTTTTATTAACTTATTGTTTTTACTAAACATCATTATCAAAAAGTGATGTTTACTTTCAAATGCATAACTTTTTTTTATAGAAAGAATACAATTATAATTTTTTAAATACAGTGTTTTCACACCATTATCTAGTGGATGGATATTTTTTAATATTTTTTTGTTGCATATATATTTTTTAATTATTTTTCTAATTCATAGTAATTATAGTTTGGATATATTATACTTTCAGCTACATAACCTTTTTTGTATTCATTTGAATTAACTTATTCTTTTTTCGTTGGAATAAGGACATCAATATATAGTGTACATGTATTTTTAAGAATTTATTTTCTCTATTTTCCTATTTTTTCGTATGTGTTAAATAAAGACCTCGACGTTCATCGAAAAACCTGCATTCACAAGAAATTAAAAATAAATATAATAATAAAATTAAATATATTTAAAATTATACTTTTTGGGAAGCTTATAATAAGGACTACATGTTTACAAAAAAATAATTTTAAATAAATTAATTTGATCCCCTAAAAGGTAAATCAAAAGTGGTTTTTTATCAATATTTTGTTAGGTGTAGATGAGACTCCATTATAGGTATGGTTTAAAACTAGCGGCTTTCTATCCAAGGGGGTTTTATATAAGTGGGTTTGATCAAACCCTCTTCAATTAAAACCCTTAAAATGGAACCTTTTTAAGGCTTAAATCATTATATTTTCTAAAAATATGTGATTTCAAAAAAAAATCAAGATGTCCCAAAAAGTGTAACCCATTATTGTGGCAGCACCCTATTGCATGAACTGATTGTCTATTGTAATATTAACAATAGTATAGATGTCATGGTTATATTTAGGTATTGCAAGAAAACTACCATGAAAAAGGGGAGTTTCAAATAGATTGTCAAATTATATATATGAATTGACTATCTATTGCAATATCAAAGATAATAAGGATAGTAAAAGGAGAATTTAAAATAGATTGTCTATTGAAATATCAAGGATAGTAGGGATGTCATGGTTTGATTTAAGTATTCTAGGGTAACTATTGTGTGTGTGTGCACTCATGCCCGTGTGCGTGTGTGTGTATTGACTATCTACTGCGTGTGTGTGTGTGCACGCACATGTGCGAGTGTGTGTGTGTGTGTGTGTGTGTGTGTTGACTATCTATTGCATTATCAAGGATATAGGGATGTGATGGTTATATTTAGGCATTCTAGGAAAACTATCACATAAAAGAGGAATTTCAAATAGATTGTCTATATATATATGAAATTGATTGTCTATTGCAATATCAAGGATAGTAGGGATGTCATGGTTATAGTTAGACATTCTAGGATGACTATCATATAAAAGGGGAATTTCAAATAGATGCCATATATATATATATAAACTATGTCTTGATATTTGGAAGACAATTTTGAATTGTTGGTTGTCAAGAAAAATGTGCTTCATAGATAAGATCAACCATTAAATTTCAAGCACGTCCTTTGCCTAAATAGGCAAGACTCCTCCCATGTTGTCTTTATTTCTAATAGTTGTTTAGTTTGTCATGTTGTTTAAAAACTTGTTTACTTAGTAATTTGATCAATTGGACTCTTTTTGGGACATAGATATAACACTTGCACTAGATTATAAATTATTCATGCAATGTTGATGAACACCTTTGAAAGCTTGTTGTGGTAGAGTAAGAGCATTTTTTTAGCCTTCATCAAACCTTTATTGGTTATTCACAAAATCAAAGATGTATAACACAAGATACCTATGAAGACGAATGAAATATTTTTTAAATGATTATACAAACTTGAGACCTACCATCCTTTAATTCCCTCCCCTTTTAATCAGATTATATGTAATTTGAACACTTTATAACACTAAGTTCCTCTCATATATATGATGATCTAACCCCTTCCTTAAAAAATTCAAAATTTAGAAATAGAACATATAATTAGTACATTATTGTGTCTAGAGTATGCTAGCTAATGAGATATGAGTGCATATATGTGTGAATAAAGGTCAACACGGTCAACACAAATGGTAGGATGGTTTGTTTTCATTATATTCACATATATATCAATGTGACAAATACATACAAAAAAAATAGAATTTGTCCTTAATTAAGATAATGATATTTAATTAAAATAATACATTGTTATATCACTAAATAAATAATTCATTTTAAGTCACATTCATAAATGAATTTCCACCAAATCTCTTTTAAGACATCTACTTAACAATACAAAAATTAAAAATTGTTATGTCTCTAATTAAGATAATAACAATTAATAAAAATAATACATTGTTATGTCCCTAAATAAATAATTCATTTTAAGTCACATTCATTTATGAGTTTCCACCAAATCTCTTTTAAGAAATCTACTTAGCAAACTTCAAAACTAATGTAATTCTTTAATTTTGTTCAATTCTTTTTTGTAAAGTTTTATATCAAATCCAAATCTTTTTTATATTTCAACTAAGAATCAACGACTAAGGAGTACTCATTCCACCAAAGTTGGCTGCAACATGATCCTAACCTCATCTTTTATGGTGTGAGGGACCTTGCACTCAACAAGATTTGATCTTTAATTTTAACAATTTTGATCAAATTTTAATCCTTAACCCTTTTATTTCAATAAAGATTAAAACTTGCGTAATTGATGAAAACTTAAAAAGGAATGAAAATTTTAGATGTGTATAAATATTTCATTTGTCCCCATGCAAAATAAACTTGCCATACGGACCAAAAAGTACCCATTAGCTAAATGTGAGGTGGCAATATAACAAATATGACAAGCCAACAAGCACGCCCAAAGATAGGCCGAACGTTATGACAATCACATCCTATATCTGGCTTGTTTGTTTGATTTGGAAATTATCAGAAGTAGTTCCAATGTATGATAATTTAAATCTCGATAAACAATAATATTCAATTCCCTCCTAAAGCAGCTTTAAGACGTAACACAATTTATGTAGAAGAAATGGGGAAGATGGTAGGGGCATATAGTGCATAAAACATACAATGGGGACTTCTGATAATAACAATGCATAATTAATACTCGTTTGTAAATTAAAAAATTCAAGTGACAAACTACCAAGCTCTAGAATTATGTATATTTTTACAACATGCCAAGAAAATCCCAGTCTTATCAGGTAGATTCATTCAGCTCCAACCCACAAGCGGCTATACCTCCCTGCTCTCGGAGGCAAGCCCAGGCTCTCCAAGAAACCTTTTCTAGAAGTGATCATATATCACCAACATAATTTAAACATGAAAGAGCTTAAACCATATCCTTGCAACCCCCAAATAATACCTGAGCTTTAACAACTGGAACCCTTCTTATAGCAAAAAATGCCTCATTCAAACGAACAGATTGGAACTTCAATTGAGTAATTCTCTGACAAGACAAAAAACTACCCGTATTAAATATCTCGATCATTGTGCATAATACATAGATTTATCGCCTGAAATAAACAATTAGTTCGAATTTCATGGAGCTTCTTAGCTACTGTGGCCAGAAGTCAGAAGAGTCATGATGTTTCACTCATTTTGTTGGCTTATTTTGCTCCATTTGAAACTATGCCATTGAATTTTTGATATGACACGGGCACTATAATATTCATCAGAAAAACAAAGTAAATATAGAAAAAGCGAAAATAGAAACTAATTTGATGTTTCACTCATTTTGTTGGCTTATTTTGCTCCATTTGAAACTATGCCATTGAATTTTTGATATGACACTGGCAATATAACATTCATGAGAAAAATAAAGTAAATATAGAAAAAGCGAAAATAGAAACTAATTTTATTATGATATCGCTATCAGGATTCAACCATGTAGTTTTCCGAGTCAAACTCATTGACCCATGATTCATGAGTAGTGGTTCACAAGAACCCATCTCTCATGATAATGAATGGTCCACTTAGCACTCATTGCATCTAGGTGATGCTCACAGAGGTGAAGCATTGGTCCATCCTGGGAGGTCACCCATCCCAGTACTACTCCAGCTCAAGTGCGCTAATGAATGGTCCACTTAGCACTCATTGCATCTAGGTGATGCTCACAGAGGTGAAGCATTGGTCCATCCCGGGAGGTCACCCATCCCAGTACTGCTCCAACTCAAGTGCGCTTAACCACATGGGTTCTTGTGAACCACTACTCATGAATCATGGGTCAATGAGTTTGACTCGAAAAACTACACGGTTGAATCCTGATAGCAATATCATAATTTGACACGCTGTGGAAGAAACCTCCTACTTATCAATTGATGAGCTAAAGGGGCTCTATAATGAATGGTTCATAAGGCATAACACTTGATAAAGGTTTTTCAAATGGGGTAGCAAGCTAAGTGGGCTTAACCTTGGGGGAAACTTTGTGGTTAAGTGCGCTTGAGCTAGAGCAGTACTGGGATGTGTGACCTCTCGGGACAGACCAATGCTTCACCTCTGTGAGCATCACCTAGATGCAATGAGTGCTAAGTGGACCATTCATTATCATGAGAGATGGGTTCTTGTGAACCACTACTCGTGAATCATGGGTCAATGAGTTTGACTTGAAAAACTACACGGTTGAATCCTGATAGCAATATCATAATTTGACACGCTATGGAAGAAACCTCCTACTTATCAACTAATTTTATCCTACTGATAATTTCTCTGTAGGAGTAACAATTTAGCATTCGATTCGCATTGAAAAGAAAGGAATATAAAATTGAATCTCTCTCATCTGACTAGATAAAACCACAAAAAAGAGTAAAAAATGCATCAACTGTCAATTCATTTTCTTTGCTTTATGAACCTACCATAAGAAGAAAACTACAATCCCAACCCTTCACATTTTTGTACTAGACTTTATATAGATGACATCCTTATCCTAAACATATGGTTTCATGAATCTTGTCTTAAATGTTTTTCAGTCAGTTTAACAAAAAATAAAAAATTAGCCAATCATATGCCTCAATTTACACAAACCATGCATTTTACTGGAAAGATTGTCTACTACCTGTCATTTTCACTTGAAGAAAGATATTGATGAGAGTTTAGATGCTTCATAGCTCAAAGCATTAAACTAAACACAGAAAGACCAATGGCTGACTTGCAACCAGGTAGGCCTCACCTATAGAGATAAGAAATTGTTCAAACTAAGCTTTAATTGTACTAGAAAAGGCTATTTTGGGGAGAAGTTACAATTGTTCAATTTCCATTATCCATTCTTCTCATCATTTTATCATCAACAATACATAGGCAGCCAAAGACCTATTTACAATATACATAATGCTATCCCTGCAAAAACTATTTGAATATAAAAAAATTAAGCAAAAATAAAAAGTATGCAGGGATATCTCCAAATAAACAAAGGATGATGTTCGGTGATTTCTTTTTTAGCACAAGAAAAAAGGAGCCAAACTATTAATTATCTTTATTTTTCTATTTTAACGGCAGGGATGACTTACAAGTGTTATCTATGGTTAATATTAATAGGCAAACTCAGACTGGACAAACTATCAAGATAGGATTTGAGATGCCTTGAATATATCATGCTAATGCCAGGTTGGATCCTTATGCTAATGCCAAGTTGGGTATAAAACAAAGCATTCTATACCAATGCCAAGTTGGATCCTTATATCAGCCACCCATTCACCCTATGAATATATTATGCTATAATGGACTTTATTTGTTAAAAACCTTTTCTCGTATCTACCAAGCATGACCGCAACTAGCCACCTATGGTTTTTTCCCTTAATTAAATAGCCTTGAGCATCCAGATCTATATTTAGTAATAAGATCCAAGTTTCTCCACTTACTGGGAACTGATGAAGGTACTCAGATCATGCAAAATACACCAAGCTTCCATAATTGCTCAATAGTTTGAGTCCCCACAGAGGAATTGGAATAATAATATGTTCTTGGGAAGACCAATTTTGGCTATGAAGACCACAGGAAGATGCCAGGCCAGAAAGTAAAGCCAGGCTATCCAATTTAGTTGTGTGGGATGTCATGACCCCAAAATTAAGATATAAAATAACCAGAGTATGTAAATAAGATAAATAATATTAATAATTTAAGATAATATTATAATTATAAATATTAAAAATAATATTGTAATTTTCAAAATATAAATACTAAATATTAAACATTAATATAAAATATTGTAATACATTGAAATAAAATAATAAAATGTTAAAATTCAAATAAATAAATAAAATAAAATAACAGATATTGCTTTTGTTGAGTAAATAAACAAATAACAAAATAAAATAAATAAATATAAAAATCAACTCCTAAGCAGCCTCTAAAAAGAGGGAACCATTCACAAAGGACACAACAATTATAGAAAGGCATGATGGAACCTTATACAAGGATTGGTATGTCCTAATATAGTTATTGAAAATAATTATGTATTTTGCTGATAATTTTCATAGTTGTTGTAAGTAAATATAATATGAGTGTCTATATATATGTATAGATATAAAAGTGAATATATATAAACATAGATGCTCATGCAAGGGTGAGTATTCTAAGCTTATAAATAATTAATAATGATGATATATATGTTTATATTCAATTAGGCAATAATGATGCTTATTGAGTCTTATAAGTATTTATGATTCTTTAATATAAATGATGAATAATTATATAAAAGTATATATGAGTACTAATAAATATAAGTAAGAATAATTTATGTAAGAAATAAGAATTATTAAATACAATTATGAATTTAGTTATTAATGATGGTCAAATATAGTGGTAATTCAAATAGCAATTGATATTTATAAACATATGTAAATATATTATGATTGACAAATATATTAAATATTTTAAGATTGATGAATATATAATTGATGGTTGATAAATATATCTAAATAAGGATATTTGATACATACATTAGGCATGTGGATAATGAACATTAATAAGCATATATATATATATATATATATATATATATATATATATATA